>JACXGM010009793.1:0-17164 GCA_016801145.1 Umbra pygmaea | reverse complement strand
CAATTAGTAGTCTATATTTTACTGATAACTTCAACTATGCTAAAATAAATGTTACTGGAATAATTTGAGGAATGTTTCATTTACATAGAACGTGTTGCCTTTCTTAACACCGTATTGCACCTCGCGTGAACTGAAAAATCGATTCCTGAGCAATCGATGACAACACATTCAGCACCTTCCCTTGGGACAGCGCCTTGTAACGTCGCACTTAAGAGGTATGTGTTAAGAAGTTTCCTAAGGGAGACTTCGGGGAACACACTTAAGAACATAAACGACTTCGGTAAGATATATATTTTTGAGTCTTCTTAGCGGGCTAAGAGTGAATGTTATCGGGGAACCGGGCCCAGCTTAGTGTGAAAATTAACTACAGTCACTGGCTAGCTTGAATCTGATTGACCTGTAATAATCTCACATTTTCATTAGCAGTTGCATTTTAAACTATAGCTAAGACCAATAAGCATGTGAACAAAACAATTTAAATATAAAAGGAGATGTTCAGGGAAGAAAATATATTGCACAATGCTCTGCTCCGGTAAGCTAGAGCGCACATGTTGTTTCCAATGTACCAATGTGTGCATGTTGTAGCGATATTATCTGTGTTTGTAGCTTTTGAACTGCCTTTTCTTGAAAACATACAGCACCAACACTCGGTTAACATCAGCTAAACTACATTGGTTTTGGTGCTGGTTTAACTACTCTTTGTCAGTCTAAATTGCACTGTATAAAAGCAGTATTGGTGGGGCCAAAATGCACTGTTGGTTTTGGACTACGTATATATCAATGTCAAATATTTATGAAGTGAACTCTGACTACATGCTTGCACTCCAACCAAAATATAATGGATCAGAAAGCAGCAAATTAACACAACACCTCAGATCCCCCAAATAGCAAGCTTTTATAATGGCTCTGTAGCCAGTTGCCCATAGCTTAACGGGTCACATTTCAATTCTTTACTCTCTGCTTTCCTCTCATAGAAAATTAATTGGAACAGCGCTTTCTTAAATTGAGATTAAGGTTAGGATTGGTTGCAGGTAAGGTTGCATTTCAGTGCACTTTGCACAAGGAGACATTGTACAGGAGAGTGATGTGGAAGTAGCCTTTTCTGCACACACGCCACAAACAGAGCTGCTTGAGGTATGCAAACGCACATTTGGACAAGCCAGCTTCATTTTAAAAGAAGGTGCTGTGGACTGATGAAACAAAGATGGAGTTATTTGGTCATAACAAGGGGCGTTATACATGGAGGCAAAAGCTCAGCGTTCCAAAACAAACACTTGCTACCCACAGTAAAATTTGGTGGAGGTTCCATCATGCTGTGGGGCTGTGTGGCCAGTCCTGGGAATCTTGTTTAGCAAGACGCCCCCCCCCCTTGTTTTAAGGGGTGAGGGGGTAGAGCTGGTGGACACCTACAAGTTCCTGGGGGTGCAACTCAACAATAAACTGGACTGGACAGACAACACTGAGGCCCTCCACAGGAAAGGACAGAGCAGGCTGTTCTTCCTGAGGAGGCTCAGGTCCTTCAACGTGTGCACCAGGCTGCTACGGATGTTTTATCAGTCTGTTTTATCAGTCTGTTTTATCAGACTGTTTTATCAGTCTGTAGTGGCCAGTGTCCTCTTCTTCGCTGTGGTGTGCTGGAAAGGTGGCATCGGGACTTGTGGTGCCAACAAACTGGGCAAGCTGGTGAGGAAGGCCAGCTTGGTCGTGGGGATGGAACTGGACAATGTGGAGGTGGTGACTGAGAGGAGGATGAGAGGGAAGCTGACAGCCATCCTGGTCAACACCTCTCATCCTCCCAATGCTGAGCTGAGGCAGCTCATGAGCCCACAGCACCAAACTGATGGTTTTCCTGGACACATTTATTTATATGGTTGTAAATAATTAGTATTGTTTGCAAAGTGCAAATAGTGTGTAAATACTTCTACGCAGAATGGAAATTGTATATTGATCGCGTATAGTGTGCTTTCAGTGTATTTATATTATACAACTATGCTGAATGCTCTATTTAATAGTGCATCTGTTCTTTTTATTCCTTTGTGCTGCACTTCTCAAAATCTATTCTGGCATTTATGAACTGTAATTATTTGATAGATCAAAATGAAATTGCTTATCCAAACACCCAATTATTTTAACTGAAAATCATGGAAATTGTCAGGGGTGCCTATACTTTTCCATACGACTGTATCTCTTCAGCACATTTACCATGGGAATATTAACACTCTCTCTTTTCTAATGCACCTACAACACTACACAATATTAGGCAATATTTGACAACAAGTATGTGGACACCCCAACTAAATGTGGCGGAGGGATAATGGTCTGGGGCTGTTTTTCAGGGTTTGGGCTAGGACTAATGGGTTTGATTTGGAGGACCTCAAGTGGCCTGCACAGAGCCCTGACCTCAACCCCACTGAACAATTTTGGTATGAACTGTAACAGCGATTGTGAGCCAGGCCTTCTTGTCTGGTGCCTGACCTCACAAATGCTCTTTTGGCTGAATAGGCACAAACTTCAACAGATACAGACACACTCCAAAATCTTGAGGAAAGCCTTCCCAGAAGAGTGGCAGCTGTAGCTAAAGGGGGGGGGGCATATCCATATTAATGCCTGAGATTTTGAAATGGGTTGGCCAACAAGCTCAAGTGGGTGTGATGGTCAGGTGTCCACATGCTTTGGTCATATAGTGTATGTTCCTGTATAGTCTTTTATTGGCGAATTATGAGATTCTTTAGATTCTTTCTCCAGTGAGATTCAACCACTTGTGGGAGGCAAAGAAAGTTACTTTATCAAGTAATTAATTTGACACTCAGATGAAAATGCATTTTTGCATTTGGCTACATGTTATTACTTGGACTCACGTTAAAACACGCACGCACACACTCACACACACACACACACACACACACACACACACACACACACACACACACACACACAAACAGTGTGTACCGATGTCCCTTACCTTTTGTCCTGGTTGAACTTGCACCTGCAGTGTCCACCTGTAATAAAAATAATTTCACTTGTCGATTCATTTTTCTCATTCCTCAATCCCATACAGGTAGTATTGGGAAATGTGGTTAAACATACCTCTAACAGAGCAACAATATTAAAGTGCATTCATACAATTTCAGAAGAACTGATAATAATACCTGTATCATATACACGGACTGAAGGGCCTCAGTATTTCATTTTGAAGCCATGTAAGTTTAAATTAAGTCTCTTTTAATGTAACATAGTTAAGCTCTATCTTCGGGGTCAATAATTAGTTAGAAACTCGCCTCACCTGGTTGTTCAGGTCATAATTATATACCAATTGAAGAGATAAAAAGAAAACCAGCCAACTCTAGGCCCTCTGTGGAGTGAGTTTGACACTGACACCATTATTATAGGATGTTCACATATGATAAAGAAAGTCACAGGCCAGGGAAGCATTTGCATTTTTCAAAATGCTATAAGGTTACATAACACATTAGCTGAATCATTTCACAGAAATTACATTAATGACATGCTACTCGGGCTGCATGTACAGTTCTGGAAGAAAATTAAGAGACCACTGCAATTTTTCCTTAAATCAACCCCATTGAAAACCTATGAAATGTGATCAAGAGGAAGATGGAGGGTCACAAGCCATCAAGGAAAGCCAAGATGCTTGAATGTTTGTGCCAGGAGTGGCATAAAGTCACCCAACATCACTTTGATAGACTGGTGGAGAGCATGCCAAGATGCATGAAAGCCAATTATTATTAATATTATTATTCAATTATTATTATTATTCCACCAAATATTGATTTCTGAACTCTTCCTAAGTTAACACATTAGTACTGTGTTGTTTAAAAATTAATATGAATTCATTTACTTAGCATTATTTAAGGTCTGACAACACAGGAACATTTTTGTTATTTTGACCATTTTTAATTTTCCGCAAATATATGTTCTGAATGAAAATATTTTTATTTGGAATTTATGAGAAATTTTGTAAAAAGTTTATCTAATAAAACAAAAATGTAAATTTTACCCAAACGCATACCGTACCTAACCATAATAAAACCAGAGACACTGATGATTTTGGAGTGATCTCTTCATGTCTTCCAGAGTTAATCTTTTGTTCCATTTTTGGCAAAATAGGTGATATGAGCACCAATTATTAAATCATAATTGGACTATCTCTGTAAATGTAGTCTAAATAACTGTTCAGATTAGTTTAAATAAACGTTCAAATTAGTCTAAGTAAACGTTCAGACTTGTCTAAATAAACATTCAGACTAGTCTAAATAAATATTCAAAATTGTCTAAATAAATGTTCAGACTAGTCTAAATAAATGTTCCAATCTCCCTGACTTGCCAGTTGATGAAGATATGCTACTTCCTGTTCTTGCAATAACATTAAACAATGTTGTAATTACAGTTATGCTCATAAGTTAGCATACCCTGGCAGAAATTGTGAAATTTCAGCATTGATTTTGACAATATGGCTGTTTATGCAAAAAACTGGACTGTAATGTAAGGATACTGATCATATGAAGCCATTAATGATCACATAGTTGTTTGGCTCCTTTTTAAACCATATTGATAACAGAAATCACACAAATGGCCCTGATCAAATGTTTAAATACAATTGAATGTTTGGCCTTGTTACAGACTCACAAGGTGACACATGCAGGTTAAAATGGCAGTTAAAGGTTAAATTTGCACACCTGTGGCATTTTAAATTGCTATTAGTGTCTGTGAATAAAAGTTTAATGAGTTTGTTAGTTCTCACGTGGATGCACTGAGCAGGCTAGATACTGAGCCATGGGGAGCAGAAAAGAACTGTCAAAAGACCTGTGTAATAAGGTACTGGAACTGCATAATATGCCAGTCAGTATTGTTCAATCACTTATTAAGTAGTGGAAGATTCAGGGATCTCTTGATACCAAGCCACGTTCAGGTAGATCAAGAAAGATTTGGGTCAAAACTGTGAGAAGAATTGTTAGGGATGTAAAAAAAAAACACAGGTAACCTTGGGAGATATACAGGCTGTTTTGGAAAAAGATGGTGTGGTTGTTTCAAGGAGAACAACATAACGATACTGGAACAAAAATGAGCTGCATGATCGCGTTGCCAGAAAGAAGCCGTTACTGCACCAGTGCCACAAAAAAGCCAGACAACAACTTGACACACCTCAAGCTTCTGGCACACTATAATTTGTAGTGATGAGACCAAAACAGAGCTTTATGGTCACAACCATTAGCGCCAAGTTTGGAGATTAGTCAACAAGGCCTATAGTGAATACCATCCCCATTCTGAAGCATGGTGGTGGCTCACTGATGTTTTGGGGGTGTGTGAGCTCTAAAGGCACAGACAACCTTGTGAAAATTTAAGGCAAGATGAATGCAGCATGTTATCGGACCATACTGGCAGACAATTTAGCATTCTTCTGCACAAAAGCTGCACAATGGACTTGGACTTTCCAGCATGACACTGACCCTAAACACATGGCCTGACCCTCCAGTAGTTACAACAGAAAAAGGTGAAGGTCCTGGAGTAGCCATCACAGTCTACTGACCTTAATATCATCGAGTCACTCTGGGGAAATCTGAAACACACGGTTCATGCAAGATGACCAAAGACTTTGCATGATCTGGAGGCATTTTCTCACGACGAATTGGCTGCAAGAATTCACAGCCTCATAGACAACTATCACAAACGACTGCACGCTATCATTGATGCAAAAGGGGGCAATAAACTGTATTGAGATCTGAGGGTATGCAGACTTTTGAAAAGGGGCAATGTCATTATTTTCTTAGTTGCCATGTTTTCTATTATGATTGTGCTATTCTGTTATGACCTACAGCTTAATTTGACTCCCATGAGTATTTTTTTTGCCTGCTCACATCTATTACCAATTCTCCAGGGGTATGCAAACTTTTGAGCACAACTGTACCTGTTGTTTTATTTTTTAGCCGTTTATTTTCTATTGCTTTTAAAATAAAATTATTATATTGCAATTATCTGTTCTAGATTGTGTCTTAAAAACGTAAGATTAAGTGTGTATAGTGTTTTGGGTTTTGCACACCACTTTCTGGACACTAATTATACCTGATTACTCTTGGATAGATACTTTTACACACAAAGTCGTGAAGGGTAATTAGGTGATCAGTGCTCCCCGGTTGGTGATTGGTAATCAAGGAAGCTTTATATTCTTCCGTGTTTCAGTTGGGGTGCATTATTGTGTAGTCTTCGGAATTATTTATTTAAAATTAGAAAAAATAATTTCCAAAAACAAATGTGCTGGGGCTCAGCTTCGGCTCAAATTAACATCTGCTTATGTTACCAGTGATTGAGTCTTATGTTACCAGTGATTGAGTCCTGCACACAATGGCCCTCATTCATGAAAGTTTCCCCTAAAAGATCTCAGTTTCAAGCATGGGAAGAGACCTACGATCATTGAAAAGAGTGATTCATCAAACTGTTGCAGCTGGTTGGAATGAGCCTAGATTTCATTCAAGGTTGTTAAACCTGAGAAAGACGTAAAAGTGAGAATGCGTGCCACCTGTCCTTTATTTACATATAACACACCAATAATTTATTCGGGTGTGGCAAACATTAACCAATAAATTGACAGCCGTTCAGCATAAATTACAGATTGAAGTCATCAAAGATGCATCCGGAAGTGAAATCAACAAGCAAAAAAATAAGGAAGTTCTTGTGTCACAGGTGGCGCTCCATTTTTTGGCATAGCACATATTGACTGAATAGAATTGATAGCATTAGAATATGGATAGTATGTAAAGGAAATTGTGTTTGATAGTGCATGGTAGACGGATTCTTACTGAAAAGGATGGTGATGCCGATCAAACACAAAACCGCTGCAAGGATCAACCCTCCAACACGTAGCCTGTAATAGTCTGAACACAGACAAAAACAGAGACAAAGAAGAATGTTTGACAGAGGGGCTATCACACTGTACTGTAAACAAGGAGTTGAGAGTTTTTTTAGTGTACTAAACGTTCCAGAAACAAAGAAGGTCTTAAAATACGTTCCACAAACAAGGCCCAACATTATTATGTAAGAGATGCAACGTTCTGCTTACCAAAGGTAAACGGATCATCCTCCTCCACTGTCAGTAAAAAAACAGGACACAGGTCATTAGATAACAGAAATAAATTTGACTATTGCAATATCTAGATACTTTAATATTTTATGTCAGAAGATTGAGTAATACAACAAAGCACGTGTGGTATGTGGTGTGGAATGTTATTATGATAAGGAATGATCTATTACATACTTTCTTTCTGCTCCTCGGCAAACACGAGGGACACTACTACAAACAGAATAGAAACATTGCTAAGCACATAGCAGCATGCATAGACGTGATGACATCCCAACAATGTGACACACACATCAGCTGTCTATCCCTGTGACAAGGGCACTTGTAACATTAGAGGTCTCTAAACTGATTTGTCCTAAAATAGCACAGAATAAGATCACTGAATGTATATAATACACAGTACAGTCGACAAAATAACAGAAACACAACATGGAAAAGGACTGTTACTTTGAAGTAACCTATTCACTATTGCAAACGCAGCTGCAGAGGTTAAATGGCACGTTTCTTAAAAATATGTACATATGCTTTAAAAGTGTTGGTCGCAGGTTGAATCAGACACAAATAGAAGGATGCCACAAAAAGTAACGTAGAATTTACTTTCCACCTATGTGACACAGTCTCAATAAAAAACAGACCTTTGAAATTCAACCAAAACCTGAAATTTATGCCAGGTCTGCCATTCAGAAAACAGTTTTATCCAAGGCCAACACACAAAAATGCAAAACTTGGTTTTAAAGAGCACAAAACCTGGATCCCTGAGCAATGGAAAAAAAGTATTAACTGATGGACTGATGAATATGATTTCTGCCCACAATGTCTGCCAACTGTTGCCATGGTAGGGGAGCCGTAATGGGCCACCCCCACCCATGTCAAAAACTCCCATTAAGGGAGTGCTCATAATCTCAGCTCGTTAACTGAATAAGCGTCACATCGGAGCCAGAAATCTTGCTGTTCGAGAGGGAATCGAATACTTATTTCACTCATTGTATTGCAAATCAATAACATTTTTATATGCTTTTTTCTGGATTATTTTGTTGTTATTCTGTCTCTCACTGTTCAAATAAACCTACCATTGAAATGATAGACTGATCATTTCTTTGTCAGTGGGCAAACGTATAAAATCAGCAGAGGATCAAAAATGTATTTCCCTAACTCTATATGTTTCTTACTTTGCTTTTCCATTACATCGTATTATGAGTACCCTTACCCACATATCGCATATCGTATATCTTGTTTCATATATCGTATATCTTGTTTAATCTTTGTTTACTCTCCATTGTTTCTTATTATAACTGCATTGCTGACCTGTGACACAAGATTTTCACTGTACATGTAATTACATCTGCGTCTCCTGTACGTGACTTGAACATACACAACTTCCCTATGTGAACTGCACCGCATGAAGCGTTTGTCAAGACTAAGTCACAAAGGTTTTGATTCTATTCTGTGGTAAGTTTTTAGGCTGTAATATTTGGGCATTGAGCACCCATCTTGTTAAATGTCTGCCTCTCACTTTCAGTCACCCTCACCCACTGTAGCTGCATTTGTAATTTTGATGTAGACATTTTAACGTCTTTTCCACTATTTTGTCCACCCATGTATACTTCCTCTGTTTTGTTCTATACGGGTATACTTTACAAACTTATGTAAACACATTCTCTCATTTACAACATAAAATATAATCTATATTGTACAGTGTATACAGTTATACTGTATGCTTGGATTGAATAGGGAATGTTAGTGCTGTGAATGTCATTTGTTACTTGGCAACCATATTGCCGATGATAATAAATAAAGAATAATAAAGAAGACATAAGCTGGAATTGGTGAAAATGTGTAAATCATTTGTCTTAAAGATCTGCTTAATAGCAAACACTCACGTGTCATTAACAGCAATGCAAGGAACTTATCCATCTTTCAGCTTTGTTTCACCTGAGGAAAACAGACCAAAGAAACATAGAAAGTGCAATAACCTCAACATTCACAAGTACAAAAGTATGACATATAATAATTCTAATACATTTTAGGCTGACGTAAGTAGCTCTGCATGTTAACGACACCTTGCAAATCAGAGTTTTTCTCTACCTTTGTTTAAAATGTAAAAGGCCCGACCAGATTGATAGTCTAAAAAGGCCCCACTTTTTTTAAACCAAGCTGGGTGAAATTACCCGTCACACTGTTTAATATGACCTTCTCAGGCTCGGGGAGTAAATATCAGCTCTTACAGTCCCAAAAAACTGGCTCAAACCAGTTTTAAAGTCAACAAAGACCTGATGCAGCCTATAGCCTTTCCTTTGATCAGAGGTAGAGACTTTGGTTTTGAGCAGCAGTTTAATCATCCCTTCTTTAATTACTATTTTTGATAAGCAAATCTGGAAAATTATGAAAGTATTATTGAAGAGCAGAGAATCCAAAAAGAAAACAGTTTTAATCATTGAGAATGGCTCAAGGACCAATGTGTAAAGCATTGTAACCTTAGTGCCTGGAGATTTTCCATCACACCTTGTGAATAAGACAAAGAAAATACACTGACACCCTTCAGGAATAACATAATAGGTTTACAATCCATCCTCAGGTTTCTACCGTATCCACCAGGGAAATCGACACAATAGGAACCAACCCTTGAACGTGCTGGGACTAGAATGGTGTGCCAGGGGTGTGTCAAAACCCTTATGTCACAGATGCATCCACTTCTGTTTTAAATTTACTGGCAAGCGCAAAGATATGAACCGAAGTATAACACAAAGATCATATACACTCACCGGCCAGGTTGGACCCCCTTTTGCTTTCCGAACCGCCTTAATTCATTGTGGAATACATTCAAAAAGGTGCTAGAAACATTTGTCATTTTCAAGAAACCAGTTTGAGGAGATGTGAGCTCGGTGACATGGCGCCTTATCCTGCTAGAAGTAGCCATTAAAGATGGGTACACAGTGGTAATGAAGGAGTGGACATGGTCAACATCCATAGTCAGCTAGGCTGTGGCATTTAAACAACGCTCAATTGATACTAAGGGGCCCAAAGTGTGCAGAGAAAATAACACAAAATAATGTTATCACTATCGTTCTGAACGATTCATACAAGGCAGGGTAGATCCATGCTTTCATGTTGTTTACGCCAAATCCTCTATTGTCCAATTTTGGAGGCCCCATGCAAACTGTAGCATCAGTTTCATGTTCTTAGCTGACAGGAGTGGCACCCAGTATGGTCTTCTGCTGCTGTAGCCAATCTGCTTCCAGGTTTGATATGTTGTGCATTCAATGATTCTCTTCTGCATACCTTGGTTGTAACAAGTGGTTATTTAAGTTACTGTTACCTTTCAATCAGTTCGACCCAATCTGGCCATTCTACTCTGACCTTTGCCATCCGCAAGGCATTTTCACCCAGAGAACTGCTGCTCACTGGATAGTTCCTCTTTTTTGCACCATTCTCTGTAAACCCTAGAGATGGTTGTGCAAGAAAATCCCAGTAGATCAGCAGTTTCTGAAATTCTCAAACCAGCCCATGTTGCACCAACAAACATGCCACATTCAAAGTCACTTATATCACTTATCTTCCCCATTCTAATGCTTGGTTTGAACTTCAGCAGATCTTCTTGACCATGTCTACATGTCTAAATGCATTGACCTGCTGCAATGTGATTGGCTGATTAGATATTTGCGTTAATGAGCAGTTGATCAGGGGTACCTAGTGAAGTGGCCAGTGAGTGTATGTTGGACGGAATATACATATATTTTTTCACAGATGCTCTTAAACCAATGGACTTACAGTCTGACACGGCTGTCCGTTTATTAATGAGTGAATTAACTAATGAATGTGAGGCACTGTAAAGCTTTTTGAGTGGCATTTAGTTTGAAAAGCTCTATATAAATGCAGTCATTTACCATTTACTACCTTCTAGTGCGTAGGTTATAGCTAGTATGAACAGCCAATCAACTCGGTAATAGTAGTCAATGGATTTGTTTTTGTCAAAAGTCAGTTCTGGAAGTCAAACCAAACATTAAAGATAATAAACATACCAAGCTTTATTTTATAAAGGCAATGGAGGGGTTGGCTATAGTTATTTTAGGATAAATTACATTTTGCAAGGAATCTGCTGTCCAAGCCTCAAGGAGAATTGGGTTCACTATTGTGCTGCAAAGCCATCTTACACGCAGACACCCATGACACCCCAGTGTTTGAAGTGGTTTTAAAAGCCCCACAATAAAAAGAAATAGTGTCATGATGACTTAACACTGGTATTTTCCCTAATATCATCGCTGAAAACTAGTTAATTTAGTAAAAAGGTACTCACTATGATTCAGTTACTGTACTGTATGTATGTAATTGTCCCTCCCTGCTTAAATTACAGGAATGCACTATTTGAATATGATCGCTCTGATATTTTTACTAAATTAAAATTATATTACTTTACATTTCCCTCATTTAAAAGAAACTCGTTTTTTAGAGTGACTTACATTAATTTCACCATGTAGTTATGTATGTACATTTTAACACTGCAGCTTCTATGAACAACAGACAGCTGAAATATTGGTGTCCTACTATCTTCTGTCTTATAGCAGTGTACGGTGTGAGTGCGTCATTTTTGCCACTTAGCAACTAGGGAAAAGTATTCCTTGCTGGTTTCCTTTCGAGCATTCTGTCCGTTCCCCAGCAACCTCAGTGAGGGAGTGGTAATGTTGCAAACGGGAAGCTCTCCAAAAACATAAATAGAAGTATTAAAATCTAATCTACAGAAAGAGATGAGGGACTTAATTTAAATTGGGCATTTATGTAAAAGCATATTTTAGTGAAGATGGACGTAGATGAGGGGCTGATGTTGTCCGATATCTTTGTATCTGTTGACGACAACACCAGTTAACACTGTAGATTTCTCTTATTCAAACCCCAGTACGCAGACCCTTCCAGGGATGGCGCTTCCTGATAATAGGACCAGTGTTCTAACATGAGTCACGCTGGATTCCCTGAAGGAAAGGAGAACTGGGTAGTTGTCTGGAAACAGTATGAGTCTATTCACTTTTTGCCTTGCGCTGCCATGATCCCCACCCACTCAGATATGTTCACTCACTAATGTAAAGAATGTGTTCCTGTTTAACATTTTTATGATTTAACGGTACCTTTCATCCTATCCCACCTCTCCCTAAACTGCTGCAATATATTGCCTAAACCTTTAAGGGGTTCTCTACCACCTGTGCTCACCCCCAAATTCAAAGACACCTTTTGTTTTCCTAACTCCAACTCTTTCCAACTGCCCATTTCACTCAGTCATGACTTGGACCACACATTTCTTCTTTCTTCAAATCGACCACAGCAATAAAAGAGACAAGCAACGCAGGTTATAGGCTTCTTGCCCAAAATGTTATTTCATTTATGAGGTATTTGTATTGTCCAGCTGTAGTTTCACTGTTATTGTGGGTAAATGGATACTTAACACTGAAATATGTAATGTTCGATTAATTTCTCCTGTCGACCCAGATTTTATGTAGATTTTTTAGAAAACATTTATATATATATGTTTTTACTGGACACAGGATTAATACAGGGATAATATAATC
This sequence comes from Umbra pygmaea, assembly GCA_016801145.1. Classification (NCBI taxonomy): domain Eukaryota; kingdom Metazoa; phylum Chordata; class Actinopteri; order Esociformes; family Umbridae; genus Umbra; species Umbra pygmaea. The sequence goes on along the minus strand of JACXGM010009793.1, from coordinate 4,519 downwards.
AATTTTTCCGAAAATACATATTATAATTTTGTCCATAATATGTATTTTTGCTAATTAGATATTGTGAAATGTCGATTTTCCTATTCTACCATTGTCTACATTTTGTATTTTTTAAGTTGATGTTTTCAACCCCTGAATCCAATATACTAGATCCTAAAGTTTATTAGTCCCAAAATATTGTTTTTGCATTTTTTTTTACTTTCTGAAAAAGTTACAAGTGCAGGTTTAACAATGACAATGTACCTCTAAACATGTGTGAATCCCATAATGAAAAAGTTTGTCCCAGGACTAGAAATTCTTTTAAGAGCTAACATTTTTAAAATAACAATATTCATAAAATGTCAAATTTTATTGTGAAATGTATCAAAAAGAATAATCAGCATTTGTTATTTTGATTGTGTTTAAAAATCATAATAATTCTCTCTTTTCTGTCTACCAACCAAGATTAGAGCTCACGTTCCTGCCTCGATACAGTTGTGCTCAAAGATTTGCATGCCCCTGGATAATTGGTAACAGATGTACCATTTAAAAAAAAACATGACTCAGCAGGGATTCATAATTAACTGTAGGTCATAACAGAATGGCACACTCATAATAAAAAACATGGCAACAAAGAAAATAATGAAAATACCCTTGTTAAAAAGTCTGCATACCCTCAGTTCTCAATATGGTTCATTGCCCCCTTTAGCATCAATGAAAGCGTGCAGTAGTTTGTGATAGTTGTCTATGAGGCCCTGAATTCTTGCAGTTGGATTAGCTGCCCAATTGTCTTGGCAAAATGCCTCCATGTCATGCAAATTCTCCAGGTCATGCAAACCGCACATTTGAGATCTCCACAGAGTTACTTGATGATATTAAGGTCACAGGACTGTGATTGACACTCCAGTACCTTCAGCTTTTTCTGCTGTAACAACTGGAAGGTCAACTTGCCCTTGTGCTTAGGGACATTGTCATGCAGCAATGTCCAAGAGCGTCCCATGCGCATATTTCGCGCCGAAAAATGCAAATTTTCTGCAAGTATTGTCCAATAACATGCTGCAATCATATTGCCATCGATTTTCATAAGGTAACCCATACCTTTAGAGCTCACACCTCCCAAAACATCAGTGAGACAACACCATGCTTCACAGTGGGGATGGTATTGTAATATTGTGCTCCTTGAAACGACCACACCTTCTTTTTCTAGAGCAGCCTGTGTCTCTCGGGGTTACCTGTGGGTTTGTCTTTGTATCCCGAACAATTAATCTGGCAGTTTTGGCTGAAAACTTTCTTGGTCAACCTAACCTTGGCTTGGTATCAAGAGATCTCTGAATTTTCCACTTCTTATTTAGTGATTGAACAGTACTGACTGGCATTTGCAAGGCTGTGGATATCTTTTTATATCCTTTTCCAACTTTATACAATTCCAGTCGAAAACCACTCTATTTTTTTCAGCAGCACGCGACAAAGCGGAAACAGGCTTGTTTCGAAAAAATAGGTAATCGAATCGTTGTGCAGACATTTTGAAGTATTTAAAATGCTTCTCTTCGTCTATCATCCTCATTTGTTTCACGAGGATATTGAACTCACCATATTTATGTCTGTCGTTTTTCAAAGGATGACCATTCCACCTTCTTTTTCTTCATTTCTTTGCAAGCAGGCTCAAAAGCAGCTGTTTTTCCTCATCCATTGAATCCAATATCATCTTAGCCATTGTTGACATTGACATCAATTCTGCTGCCAGTTATGCCATTGTTTACCTTTTTCTTCTTCTAGGCCGTAGAAATAGCAAAGTTGGTAGCCTTTCCTCAGATGTGACACCTCTGTTCAGGAGAAGATTGCAACTAGTTTTGCGACCACCACACGTACAAATAGTTACGGCGCTCCCATGACGTCACATCTTTGCACGACAGGTCGGCAACGGCAAGCATACCGAGGCCTTAATTCAATGGGCTGGGCTGGTTTGCTCAGGCACCCAGCTCAAAACGTCTTAAAGGACATACACACAAACGTGCAAGTGCGGTCTGGAGAAATGACAGTGTAAAGACAAACAGTAGGGAAATTAGCTCCCACAGATTCTGAAAATGTTGCTGAAACCTTTCGAAAGTCCCATATGATCTAGTTACTCCTGCCAGTAGCTCCTGTGAGGGCTTTGTGTTAACACCATGTTTACATTACAGTAAATACAGTATGTGTGTGATGCACTATGTGTATATGTGTGTATGTGTGGATAAATCTACATGTGTACTGTACACCTATATGCACACTTGCCAGTATGTGTGTCTATTTTGTGTGTGTGTGTGTGTTTTTGCGTGTGTAAACAGCTTCGAATATGACCCAGTCACCCCTAAACTCCTGTATGTGTTGCCTCCCTCATTGAGAATCTGGACTCTTGTTCTTGTGTCAAGTGACCAATAAAAAATGTGGTGCTTAGCAATAGGAATACACCATGCATCTAATTTAGGAACAAAACATGCTGCTGAAAATAGGCAGAACACAGTGAGCTATAAAAGGAATACACACACACTGGAAAACTTTGTTAATGTGGGCTGGGATAGAGACCTACAGTACTGCATGCAGGTATTCTTATTCCATTAGACATGAAGGCCATCCAATTTTAGCCTTTGCATAACATGGTATTATGAACGATTACAAACGTTCCTGATACATTCGTCCTGGCTGTCTCACAACCACAACTGAATTAGACAGAAACCTTGTGGGTAGACTGTAGCCAATCTTGGCTAATACAGTGAATTGTTGTTTTTCGATCAGTTAATATTTCCTTGTTGTATGTTAAAATGTCGTTAAGGAAAATGTTTTTCTATGTTCGATCAATTGAGAGGGACATGCTGCGTACTAAAACCATGACTCATCCATTCTACCCCAGCCACAAGGTTGGCAACAGCGGTATAAGCTAAACTGCTGCCTTCTCTCCATAGAAAAGACCTTTGTTTTGTACTTGTGTGTGATTAGAGCTGGCAGATGTCTATCGACCGAGGGAAGTGGAATACGATTACTAAGGATAGTGTGCTGTGAAATATATAAAGCCATTCATTTCATTTAAAGGAAAGCCAAGAAAAGTCTAGGGGGCAGGGGGTGGTAGGGCAATGCATTCACAACGGAGAATGAACAAGTGGGACTAAGTTTACGGAAAGCTAAACATTATACAAATGCTTGGCAATATTGTGTTGTGATGGATGATCACCATAGCTGCCAGCACCAATCAGTTGCTCTTCCTGGCACAGCAGGGAGACGCTAGTGTGGCTGGGCAAATTAGGTTTGTATTCTCAATCATGGTTGTAAGAATATATTTTTACCTGCTGGTTCAGTAGCAATGACCTTAGCAATCACCTTAGCAACAATGTCACTCAAAGCTAACAGGCTTATCAGGGTTCTTATCCGCTGGATTGTTTGCACTATTCCAGAACTACAGGTTCCTGTTATCACAGTTTCATAAGCATACTAAAGCCTACAGGACACTACAGACAGACAGTTGTAACACTTTAAAAGATACTATACCATTTCAAATCAAATAGACGTTTTATAATAACACATATATCTTATCATTAACACCATTTCAATAAATCTGTTAGCCTACTAAGTGAATGAGTCAAACATAACTGAGCCATGCAGAACTGTGTTGGCCTAGTTACATCCTGGACTGGAGCTGGGGTATGACGAACCATGTCAAAATAAGGTCCAAGCCTTATATAAGACTGCAAAGTTTGGGTTAGAACAGAAGTGTGTAAAGGGTACCAACAAAAGTTTTAAAACAAATGGTAATTTGAATGAAATTTCCAACACAGCTGCATGTGCACTGAGACGTTACTGGAGGATACACTGTAGAGTCTATGGAAGTACAACATCCTGACAATCCTAAACCAACTCTATGTCATTGTTGAGACCGACAGGTTTGGGCTCAGAATGATAACTGGCTGAAAGCTTTGCTGAGTGCCTGGACACCAACAAAATTATTTAATTAAAAAGTGATGTCATGTCATGCCTTTTTTATGTCCTCATGCACTGCAATCAGCCAATCAGCTATCAGGATGCAAAACACCCAGTATGACATGACATCACATCACTGTTTCTGCTTTAATTGTGATGTCTTTTAAGGGAAATTAGGATTTCCTGGGGTTTCGGATATATTGCCAATATAACACAGCTGAGCACTGTGTCCTAAGAAAAGCTTTTAGCCATGGTAAAATTGCCATAGACCATACCCCCTCATGCCTTATTACTTACAAATACCATGCCTATCAGCTAATCTGTATTCAGAATATAACCCCACGGTTTATAACAGGCCATATATCAAGGCTGTGATCAATAAAACAAGTTTTGCTGTTGTAATTACATTGATAACCAATAATGGCAGTGTGCACCTCTACAGATGTGGTATATAGACAACATGGAAAGACACATTTCTGAGATAAGCCACTTTTTAAAAACTTAAGCAAAACCTTTTTGGAGAACATGTTAACAAGGCCGTAACCAGGATTTACCAAATACCGAGGTCAAAAATCCCCCCCCCCCCCAATAA
>JACXGM010009792.1:0-27104 GCA_016801145.1 Umbra pygmaea | reverse complement strand
TGTAAGTCTCATAGGTGTTGAGCCTCGTGTTAAATAACCTTTATCGAGTGGAATAAACTTATCTTTACTATGAATATGGGGTGCATTATATGCCGAATGACAATAACCTATAGCCAATGTCATTGTGAGGTTATTATAATGCGTTTTCATTTTGGGAAGATAGTGAAGGCCTAGGTGTAAAATGCACGGCCCGCCACTGTTCTTAATAATGCTCTAAACTAGGGATGGGGTGATAGCAGTACACAGTATTTCATTTTGGGTACTTGCCGGTAAGAGTACAAGTACTTTTATTAACTATGCCAAAAATGTCACATTTATCAACCTAAAATCAGCTATTTCTTTTTTTATATATATATTTATCACATGTACAGCAATGATGACACATATGGCGGCGCGTGTACATGCTGCGGCTCAGCACTATGTGAGAAGGCGCTCGTTAACATGTTTATTTTTAGCTTATTTGTTAATGAGTGCTACGTATGCTTATGTAAACATAAAATACAGTCAACGCGAACTGATAGACATCAGTTCGATGCACATTAGCAGTGTTTTTGACCACAACAACTTTCCAAAGGAGATAGCGAGGCCACTGGGGTCTCCGTGGATTAGGAGGCGGAGGAGAGACAGAAGGCAGAAGCGAGGCCGCAGAGCGGGCTTACGTGCTAGGTTAGCACGGGACCCATACAGAGTCTCTTGGTAGCAAACGTACGATCACTACCAAACAAAATGGAAGAGCTGGAACTCACCATGTCTGCACAGAAGAACATACAGGACTGCTGTGTCATGGTGTTCACAGAGACGTGGCTCAACGCAACAGTCCCAGAGGAGGCCATCCAGCTAGCAGGCCACGCTATGCACCGGGCTGACTCAGGTAAGAACAGGGGAGGAGGGCTGTGTGTGTACACAAATAACAGCTGGTGCATAGACACTAGGAGTACCAATACTTACTGCTCCCAGGACCTGAAGTATCTGACTGTAAAGTGTTGCCCCTTCTATCTACCCAGAGAGTACTCGGTCATCATGATTACTGCTGTTTACATCCCCCCTCAAGCTAATACTACCACAGCCCTGGGCTGCTTGCAAACTGCCATTAGCAAACAACAGAGTGCCCATCCAAATTGGGTTTTTGTAATAGCAGGTGATTTTAACCAGGCGAACCTGAAAACAGTCCTCCCTAAATTTTATGTCCAGTGTCCCACAAGAGGAAAATACACTTTGGACCATGTGTACAGTAACATTAAGCATGGTTTAAAGCATTGGCTCTCCCCATCTAGGGAAGTCTGACCATATCTCCCTATTTCTAACTCCGTCATATAGACCCCTCATTAGTACTGTGAAACCAGTTGTTAAAGCGATCCGAGCGTGGCCGGAGGGAGCATCTGAACAACTTCAGGACTGTTTTGAATGCACTGACTAGTCAATATTTGAGGATGATAACCTAGACACCGACACCTCTACTGTGATGTTTTATATATAAAAATTGTATGGACGTTGTTACCACTACAAAACAAATCTGTATCTTTCCAAACAACAAGCCATGGATGAATAAAAATGTTCGACTCCTGCTTAAGGCCCGCCACATGGCTTTCAGGTCCGGTGACTCACAACAGTACAATGTTGCCAGGTCGGAACTGAAAAAGGGCATCAGAGATGCCAAGGCGACCTACAGGAGGAGGATAGACTATATGCACAGCTCCACTACTTCCTGAACTTAAGGCAGCTCCTTTGTTTTCTGTCTTACATTATTGGACAAACTGATTAATCCACTTGTGTTTGACCATTGTGACACACATGGAATAATCAGTTTGTCCAATAATGTAAGACAGGAAACAAAGGAGCTGCCTTAATTTCAGAAAGTAGTGGAGCTGTGCATATAGCCTATTGAAGGGCACTTTGACAACTCAGACCCACGACGTGCATGGCAAGGGATACGGCACATCACAAACCAGGGTAACAACATTAACCCATTGACCAACAATAAATAGCATTATGTTAGCTGGAGAGCTAAATCATTTCTTCAGCCGCCATGAGGTGGTGGAGGCAGAGACTGTTGGGACCACAGCTTTAGCTACCAACAACCAGGCACTTGTTCTGCAAACTGCTGAGGTATTACACACACTCCGTAAAATCAACATACGGAAAGCAGCGGGTCCAGACGGTGTCCCAGGACAGATCTTCCGAGACTGTGCCAGGGAGCTGGCTGGCGTCTTAACAAATATCTTTAACATATCTCTGTCACAATGCTCTGTCCCCACCTGCCTAAAAACCTCTATAATTGTGCCACTACCCAAGCAGACTGTAATAACGGGCCTCAATGACTACAGACCTGTGGCATTGACGCCTGTTATCATGAAGTGCTTGGAGAGGCTGGTTCTAAAAAACATTAAGGCTGGTCTACCAACCACTCTGGACACACATCAATATGCCTACAGAACCAATAGATCCACAGACTATGCCATCTCCACTGTCCTCCATACTGTCCTGCAACATCTGGAACAACACAGTACATATGCAAGGCTATTATTTGTGAATTACAGCTCTGCAGCTTTCTGTCTTTGGCTCTCAACGGAGGCGGTCGCATTTTCTCCCTCTCCCTTCCCTTATCTTCCCTGCTTGCTCTTGTACTCTGAGAGCCTCTCGCAGCACTGCTCTCCAAACTAAGGAAATTATGGATTTGATCAACTGGTCTCTAAACGCAATTGACACCATATTCTCGATGCAAAGCTTGGGTTCGGGGGAACCTGACTGCCCTGCCGGAACGTTTGCAGCTGGCTACACGATGGACGCATGGGCGAGGTGGCGGGTCGTGTGTCTGGCGGCTCTTTCCGTGGAGGACGTCGAAGATATCTACCTATTCGGAACCATGATAACAGGTTTTCTGCTGATGGGATTAGGCGTTGCCCTGGTTTATCGTGAAATTAAGAAGACGGTGATAGCTGTTATTTGCCCCACAGGGCTGCCCGTCATGATTGAAACAGTGGGCAGAGCCGTTTGCACTCAGACTGGGTCTATAGACCTCAAGTTGGTTAACATCACGGAGAAGCTCACAGCTTTGCACAGGAAAGTGGATCGTTTCGGAGACCAAAATGGACCAAATTGACTCAAGAAGGACCAGACGTGCAGATTGGAATGCGGCTGCTACCCCAAGAAGTCAACACATTTTATCTATTTCGACTCCCCCACAACCAACCCACTGGCCTTGGACAAGGCACGGTTGGAATAACATTTTTCACCCTGTCAGCGCTGCAGTGAAATGCTCTTGTTTTTGTTCCCTTCCCCCATCACCAGACACCTGGTGGTGTGACTCTGTCTGGGACAGGACCAAGGCTGTCCCGTATCGACATCCTGCGGACTTGTCACCTTGGGTCTGTTGCCAGACACAGAAAATCTCCAGGCCTACACACACACTCAAACTCACACATTTGTACAGATACACCTCCCATCCCGCATCCCCCGCCTTCGCAGCTTCATACCCCCCAGCCTGATAAGACGGGTCTATGAACAGCGCCTATGAAGGCTGCAGCTCTGGATGCGGGCTGTCTGTCTGGCTGGTTTCCCTCATTTTCCCTTTTCCCTCACCCACCACGCCTGTTGCGAGTCTTGTTCCGAGTGTACTGACTGTGCTAATGTTTGCTGAGGTGGTTTTTTTCCATGTTACCACACTGTACCCCCGAAGGGGCATAATATGGGGCTGCTCTTTTTTTTCCCCTCATCTTTCCTCATGTAATGCTGTATTGTTTTTCTAATCCCTGTCTTCCTGTCCTGTCTACCCAATGTAATGTTCTTGTTTTATGGACAGGTTGATGGCTAATTTCACTGGTTACTTGTGACTATGTGACAATAAAGTTTTAAAGTTTGATTTGATTTGCATTTAATACCATCCTCCCAAGCAGACTGTTCCATAAGATGACCAATTTAGGGCTTGACCACAACATCTGCCTATGGATAAGAGACTTTTTAACAAACCGACTACAGTCGGTCAAGATGGGACCCCATCAATCCTCTTCACTGTCTCTTAGTACAGGTGCTCAACAGGGCTGTGTCTTGAGTCCCTTCCTGTACTCTCTATACACATATGACTGCACAACCACCCACAACACCAATGTCATCATCAAATTTGCTGATGACACAACATTGGTTGGTCTGATCAGCGGGGGAGATGAGACGCCATACAGGGAGGAGGTCCAGCGGTTAACAGACTGGTGTGCACTAAATAACTTGGCTCTAAACGCTAAAAAAACAAAAGAGCTCATTGTTGACTTTAGGAGGAGGAAAGAGGAGTACCAGCCTCTGGTGATCAATGGGGGTGCTGTGGAGAGGGTGTCTACATTTAATTTTCTGGGCACATACATCTTGGAGAACTTCACATGGAAACAACACTGACTGCCTGATCAGGAAGGCACAGCAGCGATTATAAGGTTAATCTATCACAGCATCTGCTTGTATCTTTCTACCGCTGTTCTATTGAGAGTGTCCTGACCTACAACATCTTGGTGTGGTACAGCAGCAGCTCTGAAGCTGATAAAAAGGCCCTTCAGAGGGTAATTAAAGTTGCTGAGAAAATAACCAACACACACCTACCTGCTTTGGTAGACATCTTCACCTCCCGCAGCCTTCAGAAAACAACAGGGATTCTGAAAGACTCTTCCCACCCTGCCTATCATCTCTTTGACCTTCTGCCCTCAGGCAGACGATACAGGGCACTTAAAACGCGCACCACCAGATTGTTGAACAGTTTTTACCCAAAGGCCATCACTATATTGAACACCACCATGAAATCATCAAGCTAACTGATTGTGCAATAACTAGTATTTTATGTTTACAGAATATGCTGGCCGTGTACCTGCGAACAGTGTGAGTGTTGGTGTGTGCGCTGAAGTGAAGGTACAAATGCTATTTATATAGTTTTATTGTTTTATCATGTTATTTTTTTATTGCTTGAGACCTGTCCTCCTTGGTGCAATGATATTTTGTTGTAATCTTTTACAATGACAATAAAAGGAATCTATCTATCTATGACAAAAAAGGTACATAGCTAAATTCTCTTCCCCATACCCTCCCCCTTCCCTCCTCTATATCCACTCCACCCAATTCCCCTACTCCCAAACCCTGCACAAAACATCCAGACGAAAACACATCACAGGGACATACATGTATATCTAATTTACAATAGTAAGATTAATACTAATACTAACTTGTTTTAAGGAAAATCTGTGGGAAGCCTCTTCAAACTGTTAAAATATGAGATAAATGACATCCATTTGTCAGAAAATTTAGAGTGAGATCCCTTCAAGAATTACTTAATTTTATCCAATTGCAAAACAAATAGGACATCAGTTAGCCACTGGGAAGCTAAGGGGGGCTGACAGGATTTCCACAATAGTAAAATCCTGTGTCTAGCTAATAATGTTGTGAAAGCAATAAATTCAGAGCCTTTATTATTTAATTTAATCGAGTTACCTGGGATTCCAAACAGAGCAATTAATGGGCATATAATCAGGTGAATTTTGAAGGCTTCAGACCAAGTATGGAATACTGAATTCCAAAAGCTATTCAGTTTTGGACAAGTAAAAAACATATGGTATAGGTCACAGGAAGAGGAGTGACACCTGTCACACACATCCATCACTGCTGGGTAATTTTGGATAGTCTGAACTTTGAGTAATGTACTTTGTGTATAACCTTCAATTGAATGAGACCCAGACGGGCACACGAAATGGTAGAACTTGTTCTTTTAATTGCCTCTTCCTAGAACTCAGAAAATACCATTCCCATCTCCTGCTCCCAAGCCGATTTAGTTCTATCCATGGACTGGTCGTCGCATGACATAATCCTGCAATAGACCCGGTAAATAAAGATTTCTATAGGGGTGAGATAGTCAGCAATACATCCCAGGGCTGGGTTGGGGGTATGCAAGGAAAGCCTTCAAATTGTTTGGAAACAAACTCCTCAACTGTGAATAGCGGAAAAAGTGAGATGAAGGCAAGTTGTATTTAACAGACATATTAGGAAAACTAGAAAAGACTAAATTTTCATATAAATCAAAGAATGTTTTAATACATTTCGCTTTCCAAAAACAGAAGGTTTTGTCATCAACCGATGGGGGAAATGTCTGGTTTTTATCAATGGGGCCCATGATAGATGCAGAAGAAAATTGAAAGTGGCTACGGAACTGGTACCAGCTTTTGAGAGTAGTTAATACTACAGGATCACCAGTGTAATGAGAAGGAGATACTTGGAGAGCAGAGCAGACTAAAGCAGAGAGAGATGAAGAGAGGCACGACCTACCTTCTAAATGGCACCATGGCGTGTTTGGGGTATGCAACCAGAGGAACTTTTATGAAGATTTGGCCGCCCAGTAATTGTATAGAAAATTGGGCACCTTTTCACCCCAGATGAAGGAAGAAATTGCTTGATTAATTGCCTTAAAAAAGGACTTTGGCAGGAACAATGGTATAGAATTAAAAAGGTACATAAATTTAAGCAGACCGTTCATTTTCACTGCGTTGATCTTCCCTATCATTGATAGAGGTAGGTTACCCCACCTCCGAAAATCTGCCTTCATCTAAGTGAAAATGGGGGTGAAATTGGCTGAAAATAAATCTGCCAGTGAGCGAGTCACATTCACTCCAAGGTACTTAAAGCGGAGTGCTTCAGCTGAAAAGGCAAGTCTGTATTTTGAATTTGCAGTCTGCTGGGTTAATTGGAAAACATTCACTCTTTTTAGGTTAAGTTTGTACCCCGAGAACAAACTAAAATTTTCCAAGACAGAGAGGATACTCGGTAAAGATGTAGCTGGGTTATGGACATAAAGTAATAGGTCATCCGCTTATAACGACAGCTTGTGTTCAATTCCCCCTCTGGAGACACCCTGAAAAGTGGCTGAGGCCCGTAATGCCACCGAAAGGAGCTCAATGGCAATGGCAAAGAGCAATGGGGACAGCGGACAGCCCTGCCTTGTCCCGTGTTCCAGAGCAAAGTATTCAGAATAAATATTATTAGTGCAGCCTAATCCATGCACAGAAATTGTCACCAAAACCAATCTTTCTTAGCGCCGAAAATAAATATTCCCACTCAATTTTATCAAATGCCTTCTCTACATCGAGTGAAACCACAAACTCCGGGGAACTGGAGAACTGTGTGGAGTAAATAATACTGAGAAGAGTCCGAATATTGACAAATGCCTGTCTACCCTTGATAAATCCTGTCTGTTCTTCCGAGATGACTGCTGGAAGGACCCCCTCCCTAGCTAGCAATTTAGATAGCACCTACAAATCAACATTGAGGAGGCTGAGTGGCCTGTATGAGGAACAAGCAGATGGGTCTTTACCCTTTTTAAGAAGAAGTGTAATAGAAGCCTGTGTTAAGGTTGGGGGGAGAGTCCCTTGATCCAATGAGTCATTATACATAGCTAAAAGTAGGGGGGCTAGCTGTGGATAATTTTTTTTTAAACTCAATAGGGAACCCATCTGGGCCGAGAGCTTTACTACTTTGAATAGTTTTTATTTTTATTGAGGCGATCACCTCTTCAAGCCTTAGAGGAGAGTCAAGGTCAAAAGAAAACTCCGCGGCAACAGTGGGAATGTCTAGCGTATGAAAAAACTGAGTCATTTTAGCTGTGTTTGCAGAAGACTCAGACGTAAGACTTCAAAGTCTTTTCTTTAAAAAAATATCAACCATATGTTTGTACTTGCCTCAGGTCCAGTGTAACAAGAGTTTAACTTTGGGTATGTTTTTTAGGCAGAATTTGACAATTAGGGGGCGAGGTTTAAGAGGTTAAATCATCTTTGGAGGAACAGGCTTGCCGCATAGATGGGCTTGAACATCACCTGTCTGCTTACACCGACAGGTTGCTCACCTTAGAGAATGCGGTCACTCCTCTGGAAACAGAGAATCGCAAAATGGGCGACAAAATAGAGGACCTAGAATCCTGTTCTAGGCGGAATAATGTTAGACTGGTCGGTATCCCTGAAGGTCTCGAAGGGTCTGACTTGGTCTCTTTAATGTCCAGTCTGCTTTCTGAGATACTTACCATGGTCTTAATTTCACCTCCGAAGCTGGACCACGCTCATCGTCTGGGACCTCGCATTTCGGTTGGAGGAGAGGGCAGGAAGCCGCAAGGCTTTATTGTCCATTTTCACAACCCCCACAACAAGGACAGTGCTCTCAGAAGGCCGGGCACAGAACAACTGTTTTTCCGCCAGATCAAGGTATTTCTGGTCCCAGATTATAGTGCTGGTGTTGCCGCAAAGAGAGCCAAATGCACAAACATTTAACTTAGACTGCATCCTAACAAAATCAGCTATTTCTTAGATGTTGATCAACCAATTCAAATATAGAAAAGTAAATATTCCTACATATCCAGAAGAACATCATTTACATTGCAGGTCAAGACTGTGTAATATTTATTACAAATGTCAGTAGTTTACGTCTTCTTCCCTAATAAGCTATAATGAGAGATACACGTTTGTGAAAGCAAATGCAATTGCTGCATGTTTGTGTTCACATTTGCACTAAGCATTGCAGAATTTTTTTTTAAAAGGTTCTATTTGTAATATTTGTGTAGAAGTTTGTAGAGTGAAAGCAGAAATTGTCTGATTAGAATGTCTGTTTGAAGTGACTTTCTCCAAACAGGGATTATAGCCTTATCATATAATATTCTGTAAATGTATTTGATTGTTTTATTACAATCGGCACACAATTATAGCTCTACTATCACTGTAATCTATTGAACAAAATATAAATAGGCTACATTGTATTTCCTTTAAGTTATATTTTTTAACTTTAGTATGTCAGAACTTACATTATTTGGTTCACCCAGTGTTGCAAACTGCCCACATTTGTCTTTCCTTCCCGAAGGTGTTTTCATGTGACGCTACAGTATGCAGTGACTAGTATAATAACTTGCAGCCTGCGTTCGGTCCTGTCCTAAATGTGTGTGTTTCCTTGAGGATTCTGTATATGCACCTATAATTTTACAAATAATAGGCACGCATGAATCCATCTTTGGTAATGATTATGCATTTTAGGCAGTGATATTTTTTGTGCAAGAAATCACCCCATATTGTAGGGAAGCATTATCCCATGTAAATAATTTTCCTTTCTTTTTTTAAATAGCAATAAATACAGTTGTACAGCTTTATAAGCTGGTCTCTGAAAGAGGAAGTAGATTGTCATTATCATCAATATGAACTATATATGCATAGTGCAGGAATACAGATACATTTCCATTGAAGCAGTTACGTGAATCAGATTTACCTGTTGTGTATTGTTTCAATCTTTACATGGTTGAGCAATACAACTGTTCCCTATCTATAACCTGTGTTGTACAGAAGGCTACTATTCCCTCTCTGGCACTTTAAGAAAACAACTATGGTCATTTATGGCTAATCTGTAAAGTGTTGCACAGCATAATACTCTTAAATGTGAAGTAAGTATCGGCTTGGAGTATCAGGCCTTTTTCAAAAGTGCAAGTACAAGTACAAGTACTCGGCCCAGATACCAAGTAATCTACTCTGAACAATAATCAGCGGGAAAGTTAAAGTCTCTAAAATCTTTTTGTATCCTTCTCCTAACTTGTGCCTTTCCACAACTTTTTCCAGGAGCCCTTTTGAAAGCACCTTTCCAACCATGGTGTATTCTTTGCATTGCCATGCACTACTAGTAATAGACTCATCATGGAACAGCTGGTTTTAAAGTAATCAAAACCACTGCAATTGATGTGAGCTGGGGGACAATTATAGCATGGTGTGTGATATTGGAAGTGACTAGTTATACCTAAGCAAGATTATTATGGTTACTCTAAGGGGCTGATCACTTATTTAAACCAGGTATTTAATGAATTACGTTTTAATAATTGTTCATAATTTTTGTAAATTAAGTTATTTTCACTTTGATGTCCGGGTTTATAATGTATACTGTAAATACAGCTGGAAATGTTCATTTCAAGGGGGTTATGTGACAAAAGGTAAGGATTTTGACAGGGTATGATCATTTTCTATAGGCACTATATTTTCACATATAAGAATGATTGATAATATTACAGCAAGCTTACGGTTATCTGGCCAAATGCTTGACAATAAGGTATGTCCTATTATTGGTTGAACAGATTGAGTAGAATAATCATACTACCTTCTAATTTCTCCATCCCTCCTATGGTAATGCAATGTATTATGGTCATGAACCATAGGTCTATAGGACACAATTTATTGGGGATTAGGACACTTTGCGATAAGGGCGTCTTTTTTGTTTCAGTTTGAGTGACTCTCTACTCTCTTTGTGCTTCACACTTCCATCTCTCTCACACCTTAACTTTCAATTGCCCTGTGCTTGTGTTTCTTTGTTAGACAAAGCCCATATTTTGTTCCTACTCAACCTTATTTATATTTCTGCACTCCCTAAATAATGGTGGAGTAGGGGTGAGAGAGGGATAGGAAGCAAGAGCGGGAAAGAAAAAGACAGAGATTGAGTAAGAGAGAGACTCGGCACTGCTGTGTGCAGGCAGAGAGAAGGAAAGAGGATAGGAGAAAGTTTATAAGGCGCAGTTTAGAAGGAAATGTGAGAGAGAAGCTAGGGAATCTGTGCTGGCCAGCTGCAAGAGAGGAGATAGCGGAGAAAGGCTTTTAATTCTCAATCCCCACAGAGCCTTTGAAAATTACCAATCTTCTTATCACAGACGCAGGGCTGCTTATGCAAATTGTTGTGGAGTGGAACGTTTAAAACGGAAAATTACTCGACAGCAGTTTTTTACTCCATACTAGTCCCCCCCGAACCCCCACCCCCACCACCACCACATAGAAAGCCTGTTTCGAGTCTCAGATAAGAAGATGAATTCCTCCCTTCGTGCTTTGAAGCGCATCAGGATTTAAAGACTCCAGCCCCAGCTCTGGTCTAATGCAACCGCTCTCGCTGCTTTTGTAGGGAAAAATGGGAGAAAAAAGGGAAGAAAAAGCATTGGAAAACAACATAGATTCTATGCTCCCTTCCCTGCTCTGACACATCACCAACTGCCTGAGGAGAATTCTAGCCAGGGAAATATATAAATATATCTAACCCCTTGCTCCAGCCTACTTATTTTATTTATTTGCCAGAGTTGGTTTTAACCGAGCATGGAGAATTATGGACATAGGGATGATAACACAGCTTGTGGTCTGTGATGAGATGTTGTTTGAAGAATGTTACATTCTAAATTACACCACCGATATTACAAAAATATAGGGAGATTTTTTATTTGTATTATTCCCAGTCCAAAGGAATAACTCCCTCTATTGAAAATTAGGAAAGAGTGTCTCTGAAAGTGTTGTTGTTTCTGTGTTAACATTAACACGTAATTGTGTTTTATTTTCCTACCATATATCTCAGGAATTATGTTTCCAGAGAACTATTATGGAACCCACCAATTATGCTGCGTGCCAACATATCTCCAGTTCTATTACATTGTTTTACTATTATGTTGGTCTTTAACATAATCAGCATTTTACATTCCAGCTTCACATTTTAGTATTATGTTGGTCTTGAACCTAATCAGTATGGCACACCAATGACTTTGTTATATTTGCATTGAATTCCAGGATGAAATGTTACATAATTTGTGATATGAGCTTGTGGATGTAAACAAGACAACACAATATTCAGAAAAGCTGCATTCATCTTTCATGTACTCATCCCCATCACAACAGAAGTAATTAAGCTGCTTTGGGACTTTGATTTTATCTATCATGGGACATGTACTGTAGATGTTTACAGTGATCTTAATTCCAGACATAGTGTATGTGACACAGAAAAACTGGTTAGATACCAGACGTTTTAGCTTCCTGAACTTCTGTCTCATTATAGAGTAATGATAAATGTTTTGTGATCTAGCCGTCATACCAGTAACAATGGGAAAATATTCCTCTCAAATTTAGAATTTGTTGGATTTCTCCATAAATAAAATGTTATAAAAATGATTTTGATCTGAAATAGGTCACAACAGTAGACAAACGCAGACTGCTTAAATTATTAACAACAAACAATTATCAGTTTTCGTGGCTTTATTAAACACAAGAGTGTAAACATTCACAGTGCAGGGATGCAAAAGTATGTGAAAGTTGACCCACCTTTGACAGCAATAACCTCAACCAAACGTTACCTGTAGTTGCGGATCAGACCTGCACAAAGGTCAGAAGTAAATTTGGACCCTTCCTCTTTACAAGTTTCAGTATAGCAATATTCTTGTCTGCTGTGAATCAGTCTCTGAGGCCATTCCACAGCATCTCAATTGGGTTCAGGTCAGGGCTCTACCTGAGCCTCTCCAGAATGCACATTTTCTTCTGTTCAAATCAGTCTGTTAATTTACTCACGGAGTATGCGGGTGATGCGCTACCATTACTTTATGTGGGTGAGAAGCCTTGCTGCAGAGTTTTGTACCAATTGAGTTACAGTAGTTGAGTTGGCAAGCAATGCACACTTGAATCAGAGTATCTTTTGCAATTGAAGGATGGGGAGGAACGGCTGGAGTTTGGCAATTTTAAGGATATGATATCATGGATATCAAGGCGGAAGTGAGATCAGAGAGAGATGATGTTGCTACCAGTGTTAGTTGGCAAACCAATTGCAACGTGAACCCCAATGTAAGTAGAGGCAGCTACGTGGAATGCCAGGCGAGTGGGCAAAGTTCCATCAGTAGAAAGGCGATAATTGTTTTTCATGGATTATTGATCAGAAGGGGAGTAGTATTTGGTCAGAAAAAAAATCAATAAGAGAAAGCAGAGGGGAGTCAATGGGCTGGTACATGACAGCGAGTTATAAGTCCAGTTAAAGTGACAGATAAAGGATCTACATCATGATAGTCACACGTTCGAGACTGACTATGGGTTCTCTGACTTTCCCTGGGCCTCCTTCATGAGGCAGTGCAAATTAACATAGCGATGCCTGGGATTTGGGTTAGATAAGTCCTGACACATCACTCTCGCGACTCCTTGTGTCTAGATCAGGTGCCTGTAAATTCAATCACGGAAGTATAGTCAGTGAAAGTAATCATCCCGTGCATGATCTGACTAAAGGCTTCCGTGTTGGATTCGCAGTCCGAAAAGAATCGCTGGCTACAGTAGGCGAAGTGGTTGTATGAACCATGTGCACGCGTTCGCCATACCACAGATCTGTCCAGGGAGTTGTGGAGCTGCCAAAAAGGCAGGGTTAGTGAGAATTGGGAAAGGAGAAAAATGGGGGGGAAAGTGACTGATAAAGGTATATTCACACAAAAACACAGGGAATGTCAGACCAGAACAGACCAACCTAGCAAAACTAGCCAGCACCAGAGCCTAATGTCATAAACACTTGAGAATCATAACCCTCGCCAGCAGAGCAAAAACCAAGAGAGTTGCTGGGCCACCGGCGATGGCAAATGGGTGAAGACCTGGTTGCCAGAACAGAAGCCAGGGAGAGAACTAGTTCTGGGGAGAGGCTGTACAGCTAGCCAGTTAGCAGGTATTGGAGTGGGGGTCGGCAGGGGTTTCACTTCTTGCAGGAATCAGGGGTGGTATTTCAAAAGAAGGTGTAGAGAGAATCAGCAGGTATAAGTTTCCAGTAAAGATGGGAACCCTATGACTAGTTGAATAATGCAGGTGAAGTGATCACAGTGATGTGGTTCAGACACACTTAACAGGCCACACACAGAGACAAGCTAGCTGAAATGTAAGCTTTGTTACTCTAGGGCATAGTCCAACTTCTATTTAGCCAGAGATAAGAACAAAAAATGGACATGAAAAAGAAAAAGAACAGGCAGAATTCCAGTGAGATACGTCAATCCAGCAGATACTTAAAAAAACAACAATTGGAAATAAACAACAACCAGGGCCGGGGTGAGTAATCGGGAAAACCGTGAGAATTCCCGGCGGCCTGTTAGTTCTTGGGCCGGTAAGGTGGTTTGGGAAAAACAATTTAATAATCACTATACTGTCACCTTGCACTTTGCGCTTTGTCTAGGCCAGGTTGCGATTACAAATAAGAACGTGTTCTCAATTGATTTACCTGGTTAAATAAATGTGAATTAAAAAATAAATAAATACTTGATGTAGTTTGGACTGAGCCACCTGCCTGCAGATGTGAGGTAGTGCGGCCCACTCTTTGAGTGCCTGTCCGACCTCACATTCTCACATCATACTTGTACAGAACTTGGCTGGCACGCCCCAAAGTAGCTCATTTTATTTATTTAATAAGAGAATGAAAGACATGCAGGGAAAGTCAAACCTGACAAGCCCTCACACATACCCATATAATTATCATTTTAAACTTTGCTTTACAGAGAATAATGAGACAAACAGGGATACAAGACAAATACTGAGGCAGGCTGAAGAGAGAAGAGAAGTTAGTGTATATTATATAAAAAAAACATGTTTTTCATTCATGCATATTTGTTCACCATCAAGTGACCTTTCTGACAGGGCTGAGCCAGGCAGAAGCTATTGATTAGTGGATAAAGTAGGCCTATGACACACATGACATATAGAGTAAAAGTAAAATCTCCTCAGAAATATGTACTTTGGTAAGGATCCTCTATTAATATTTCAATTATTTATTAGGCTAAGTGTTCATCATTATAACATCATATTTAATGTAAGACACTAGCTATCCTTTACCTATATCAAACTATTTGTTAAGCAAAACACCAAAACAATGCTCAGGAATTTATTGCAAAATTTAGGGTTGATTTCTAAGCGTTGTCTCATTTTGTATACAATTGTTTACAATCACTAGGACTACTTTCTCAATACTTAGGTCACTTTTTCACAACGCTTCACACATTGAGCGCAATGCAGTCTGTGGGCTAAAGTATGGATTATTTTTTATTGCTTTGTCACAAAATGCCTTCAATGACTACATTTCACATTACATGAATACATTTGTGCGACAGTGAAAGTTGGTTGATGGGACTGTGTGTAGAGTTTTGAAAAAAATACATAAATATTGAGAAATGGTCCTAAAAAATATTAACTACAAATGGTACACAGAGTGAAGAAAAAGGAATTCTGAAATGGGCAATATACAAACTCAAACTCATATCTTATTTGGTCAATGTCTCTGAATTTACCCTAGTTTCTAATTTCTGAGGATATTTTGTTTAATAGTGTGAGCATATGCATTTAAGTTATCTCTCTAAATAAAGAAATAAATGAAACATTTACAGTAGGAAATAAAACACAAAGGGGGTAGAGTATTAAGTATTATTTACCCCCATTACAAAATGGGCTGGTGCATTATGAAACTCCAGGGCTGAATGTGTCCCCCTCCAGCCCTGACAACAGTGCTAAACTTTTTCTATTTATAGGACATGTGTCTTGCCATGGAGTGAAGAACAACAAAGCTTTTAGATATCCGTTTGCAAATCAACCTTCACGCAAGTCAAAGTTCATGCTCGAAAACAATTCTTAATCTTAGATCTTCTGAGATCTCTTGTTTAAATCACTGTTCATATTAAGCAATGATTTTGCAAGATGTCGCCCAGAGAGGGCACCTCATTTCGCACATTCAGGGAATTTTGCAGTTTTGTGTAATTTAGCCAATTCATTGTATTTTACTGTACTTAGCTAGCTACATGATTCATATCATATAGCCACTACTTTATTTTAGGATTAAAAACAAGGATTACTCACCTTCCTACCGATCTTTTCAAATGCCTGGAATCATTTGAGGATTAGGGGATTAAAGGGACTGACTAACCAATACCACTGGAGATCATCCAGCAGTTCTCCCAAGGAGGTAGTGAAGAAAACAGAGGTTGAAGAGGTGAATGTGAGGTGAGGCACTTGTTAAGCAAAGGCACTGGGCTGATCGCTTGTCATTGCTGAGTATTCTGGTAAAAAATGGACGTGATTGGCTTAGCCCAGAAACAAAGTCATACATCTATCAGGATTCAGTTCATATAGCAAACTGGAGTAAAGCTCTCTGGTAAAAGTAGGGGGTGCAGTGTTTGCCTGTTTACTAACAACTAGTTCTCACCCAATTGGTTAGTCATTGCTTTTTCTATGTGGAATTCCTGGAAATATTATGTCATCCCTACTACCTACAGAGAGAGTTCACTGGGGTCATAAAACCTGGCTGTTTATATCCAACCTGTTGCCGATAGTCTCACCACTCAAGGAATTATTTTCTTCACCAAACCACTTTCAACACTTCAACTACCCCAAACACTCCGAAAACACACTAGACCATTTTTACATGCCATATAGGGATGCATACAGGGCACCTCCACTTCCTCCCCTCTGAAAATCAGACCATGACGCCATCTTACTCGATACAACCTACAAACCGAGGCTATCAAGAGAACCTGCCATGAAAACCATTCAGAGGCCACGCTCCAAGGCTGTTTTGTTCACGTGGATTGGAGAGTATTTAAGACTGCCTCGATGAGTGAACTCGCTGACTCTGCTACTAGTTTTATCAACAAATGTACAGGGTGTTACCTAAAATCATATCCCAATGTAAAACATTGGCTAGACAGCAGCGTTGATGTTTAATTCAGGGCTAGGATAGCAGCCTATAAGCATTGTATGGCAATAGGCGACATGACTAGGCTGAATCAGCACAAATACAGATTATGCCGTGGAATTAATGTAGCAAAAAATAAATGTAGCAAAAAATAAATGTGGCGAGAATGTGGAGGGCTACTTCAGTGGGTCAGATACTAGGGGGCTGTGGCAGTGGTTCAACACAATCACACACTACAAAATAAATCAAGTCACGTAGTGGACAGCAACACCTCCCTACCTAATGAACGGAACTATTTTTTCTCATGTATTGAGACTGGTGTGTTCGGGGATAATGAATGCTCCGTCTTGGTGCTCACCATAGAGGACACGCACAAAGCCTTCAAGTGTGTTAACCCTTGCAATGCTGCTGGACCAGATGGCATGTCCATCCGCGTTCTCAGTGTGTGCAGAGCAACTGATTAACTGTCCGGTGGCACTCAACTCTGTCATCATGAAGTGCTTCAAGAGTATAATTAAAGATCACATTGTCTCCTATACCTTCGCAACACACTAGACCCTTTACAATTTGCCTGCCGCCCCGAGAGATCCATGGTCGATGCCATCACCACAGTACAACACATACATGAGGAAGCAGCTTATTGACTACAGCTCGGCCTTCAACACCATGGCTCTGGGCCTACACCTCTTTATCTGTAACTGGGTTCTGGACTTCCTGACTGGCCGCCCTCAGGTGGAAAAATTGGTGACAACACCTTTTCCATAATGATCCTCAATACCGGGGCCCCACATGGCTGTGTACTCAGCCCCCTCCTGTACTCCCTGTACTCCCAGGACTGTGTGGCTACACAGTGCTCTAACTCCATTATCAAGTTTGCAGATGACACAACGGTAGTAGGTTTAAAGGCCTGCAGTCCTTTCACTGTGATTCTTGGGGTTTCTCTCACCATCCTTCTCACTCTTCTGCAGTGAAAAAATGCATATGCCTCCTCATCCCGTGAGTTTTTCAACTGTTCCATATATTTTTAATTTTGTAATTCTCACAATGCTCAGTGGTATATTCAATTGTTTGTGAATGTTCTTGTAGCAAAATAACAGATTTATGAAGGTCATCTGTGTCTTTTGAACTGCCAGTTCTTTTGTTTTCTTCATTCTGTTGGATGACAAAGGGATATTGAATGTGTGTTACCTAATTTTTATACCCTAGTGGAAAAGGAAGTGCTGTAATGGCTCAATATAGTTCCTTAAGAAAATGAAGTGAAATTTAAATCCTGGTTTACTTTTGGTAGATGTTATTTACAATAAGCTTTAAGGATGCCATTGAAGGTACAACCTTGATTTGGAGGACAATGATTTTTTATTTTATCAATAAATGATTTTGGTTGGTTCCATTCCCACATTCATAAAGTACAGTATTTCTCACATGTTGGTATTTTGAGTGTTCCTCTATAATTTTGTTTGTGCATTGCCAGTCAAGGGTGCCAGTAATTTCCGGGAACACACTTTATAAACAATGCCATCCACAGCCATCATTGGATCTAAAGGTACAGTATATAGTCTATACACAGAATTATGTGAATACCAGACTGCAACAGCCATATGAGCTTGTTGGACATCCCATTCCAAAACAATGGGCATAAATATGCAGTTGGCCCGAATTAGCTTTTCACAAGATTTTGGAGTGTGTCTGTGTGAATTTGTGCCTATTCAGCCAAAAAAGAATTTGTGAGGTCATGTATTGATGTTGGACACGGCCTGCTTGCATTTGCCATTCCAATTCATCCCAAAGTTGTTCAATGGGGTTGAGGTCAGGGCATTGTGCAGACCGCTTAGTTTCCTCCACATCATACATATCCACCTTGTCTTTATGGACCCCGCTTTGTGCACAGTGAAACAGTCATGCTGGAATAGGAAAGGGCCTTCCCAAACTGTTGCCAGAAAGTTGGAAGTGCCAAATTGTCTAAAATAATAGCACTAATATTACCGTTTACTAAGGGGCCAAGCCCATACACTGAAAAGCAGCCCCAGATCATTATCTCTCCTTCAACATTAGTAGGGGTGTTCACATACTTTTGGCTATATCATGTCTCTACAGTATAGTATATTATAAAGTATATAGTTTCAAATAAAGGATCATAAACAACATTTTGTAGCAGAAATACTGTAACACATAATTCCATTATTTGATGCTAATAGGTTGTAGGCTCTGCACTTGCCACCAGGGTGTTACAAAATTTCTGCTTTTGAGTCGGTTTTGGAAGTGGGTGTTTTTTATTTGAGGGATACTAATAATACTTGTAATGACTAGGAGACCTGAATGTTGTGAGATACTCCTGACAGCATGAACTACCAACCGATATCTCTTGGATAAAAATGTCCCTTTTTGTCTTATGCACCTCTGAAGCTTCTTCAGTTGCACTAAATCCACTGTATTTTTGTTACAGTACTGTCTCTCTCTCATAATAAACTCTCTCATATTACTACAAAACAACTAGTGTTATACCTTTGGAAATATGTACAAAAACTTTTTTGCAGACTGCTTTAGGAAGATCACTCCCCTCTGTGGATCGCTATCTCCCTCTGATGTTCTGATTGAATCTTACCCGTCCAATGTATTGGGAATAATGAGATTTAGTATTTCTTTGTAAATGTTATTGGTATTGTTTTCCCCAGAAGTGCAACACAGATCGACCACAGATTTTAAGGGTGTAGTATTTCTTCCTCTCTGTGAAGCTATTAGCTAGCTAGTGTAAGGTCACTCCCATATCATTCTCTTCTACCAAAACTTCAAGTAATTCCAATTTAAGATTCAATTCCCAACCTTGAATCTGCAGTTTGCTGTAGCCTGGGGACATGTTGCAATATAAAAAGTGAGGAGTAAAGAGTATATAGACAGAAAGAGAGAAGAAAATAAGATAGAGATACATAAACTGACACAGGTGCAGACAGAAGAATAGGGAACACTATACATCAGTTTAATGAGAGTGGCGATGACAGAAATAACTGTGTAGCTGCTTCTACTCTCAAATCAATAGCCTGGCTCTTTATGGCACACTAAATAACACCATAACTGCAGCCTGACACTTATTTCTGCAAATTATGTTGCCAGCGCCGCCCTCAAATCTTGTTTACAGACTCATTTGGGGATTGAGATCTCTCTATGTGCCTGTCAGCGCCATGTGCTAACTGTAAATGGACCGCGTATATGTGTATATGGGGAAGGAGGGTTGTTGAAATCAGGAATGCTAAACAGAGAGATTTTAATGTGTGTCTAATGAGGAAGCATTGACCATGGACAGTATGAGACTGTCCAGCATATATTGCACCACAGGTACAGTAGCAGAGTGTGGTAGCAAAAAATATTGTCTTTATTTTTAACCTAACCAGACATAGGCCTTTACACTGTGAAATTCAAATTTGATTATTTCAAAAAGGAAGACCTTGATGAGTTAAACTGTTTTAAATCTTTGTTTTGTTTGTGCACAGTAGGGTTAGTGTCATGTTTTAAATGAGCACATCAACCTTGGTGGCTAGGCTGGTTAGCTTTGGTGAAGGATTATGATTTGCTGAGAAAGAAGTTGTGGTTTATGGGCTGTAATTGTTGGTAAAATATGGCACGGCCAGGCCCGTTGTAACAACACCCCTCTGCCCCAGCCCGCCATACAATACTATGTAAGGAACAGAAAACAACAACAGCATGAGCAACTACAACACACTCCACAAACAAATAGATGAAACTGAATCAATGTATGTATCACAGAAAAAAACTGATTTAACAAATTGCCTTGTCTGTATTGTATTGCAGAGCTATGTTTTTTGTAGACTATTTTTGTGTATTTCTGTATGCACATTTTCCATTCATCTAGGGTTGATGTGTTGTATACTTAATTTCTCTCTTTTTCAGTATTCTAAACATAATTCAAGTGACTGTTAGGCAAGTGTCATAACACTATCATTGACTCACCAGTCAGTAACGTGATCATTAAAAATGTATTGCTTTACATGTTCCGGCTGGTTTACATTGTTTCCAACAGCCTAAAATTGTGCACCATCAACATCAGGAAATGTGGAGTTGCAGGAGTTAAGTGCATTTTGTCAAAAAATGCAAACAACCTGGCCAAAAGAGAGATGTTCCACTAATACTGTGTTTATCTTAACTTTATGTCCATCATTTAAAGATAAGTCAGTGTTTATGATGGAATAACAGCCAGTTAACCACAAATGACACAGAATTAATTACACTGTGCAAAATTAAAACTAATTTTCCTACATTTTTCTCCTTCACATGGGATCGATGTTCCAATTAATTCTCTGCGCGTGTCTACACCAAGTCATTCTCCCTTAAAGCTAAAGCATAATTCCCCTCCTGTATTTATTTAACTAATGTAATAACGTCATGGCTGAAGTCATGCCGGACATTAACTGTTAAGTGTACTGTTTAACCTGACATTCTGATCAGTGCCCATCATTATCCAGTCTGTGCGTGATTGTCTTTCTGATTTAATTTGATGTATTTGGGATTTAACAGACAACATAATCCAAAGGATAAAATGCTTATTTCCAACATGGTCCTTGGTGTTAAAACATTTTACACATGACAAAGACAATAACATTTAGTGTTTGATTAATGTGTGTGATTGTCTAATTAGTGTCTAGACCGGTTGATTGTTAGCCCTAGCCATTTCATTATAAAAAAACCTGTGTTTGTCAATGTAGTTGTGGATTATTGTCGTATTGTCGTGCTCTGCTGTGTGTGATTATGTTATGTTGTTATGCTCATGATATATACAGAAGTCGGGTAAGTTTGCTATTGAAGATGGGCCTGTGTGTCAACTTCTGCATGTTATTATGGCCTAAGCGAAGCCGCTTACGATTGCAAGATATTGTTTATTTATTGTTATTATTTAGATCTTATTATCTTCTGTTCCCTCCAAGGGTTAAGCACCTAGTTTTGCATACCTTGGTTTTTCTTTTGATTACAGTCTTTTCTTTGTTCCTGAGTTTTGTATGCTTGTGACTACTTTATATTATTAAATCATTGTTTACCTGGATTATCCACGTTTGTCTCCTGCCTAAAAAACGCTGTCACATAACACATCACTCCTGACAGGTTAAACTCAAAACTTGTATTTTAAATCACATAGCCTACACCTACATTGGTGTACAATACTGTATTTATAATATTATTATAATTTTAGGTAAAATATTATAAGGTACAATATTTAAAATCCGGGAAATGTGGGGGAAGTTGGATGTCTCTAAAATAAAAAAGGATGGACCTCCATTCAGCTAAATATTCACTTGGCTCTCCTTCAACCGATTGATTCCTACCCTCTACAGTGGTCAGGACGACGTGTCGACTTACCTAAATATGTCGATTAGCCAAAGGTACCATCAACTTGCCATATTATTATACTGGTATGATGTCTGAACATGAAGATCAACCTGGTCATGTATGGAGTTGCATTCCTATCTTTATTCAAGAGTGCATTATTTCAATTTTAAAGCATTTCTCACAGATATTACGTTCTGATTTTGTAATAATTTCCTCAAAACATTGCTCTCAACCTCAAATAGTCATGGCGCTTGGATTTGCTCTGCTTGTGCTCAAAATGTCTGCTTGGACTCAAATATGTTGTTGCTTGGATAGATTTCCTGCTAGAACTTCAGCCTTTCTCCTCGCACACAGGCTGCTTTTTTGCGCTTGCAAATCTTCTACTCACAGATCTTTTCTGCGCTCTCGGATGGTTTGTGTTACAATGCTGTAGAAATTCCCCAACCAATAGAATGCCAGCTGTAGTGTGGACCAATGAAATGATCTCTGCCCCATTCTGGGTGCGTTTGTTTTACTTCAGAACAGCCCTTGCAGGCGGGTACTGTACCTCTGAAGCTTCCTTCGCTTTATTTCGACTTCTGAAATTAAAAGGCCAGTTATATTAAGACCTCAAACTCTCTCCTTGGGAAATTGGATGTGGTATACCACACCACAGTGCCATTAGTTTTGTCAAACCTGTCCCATATAACACCCATCGCTGAAACCTCTATGCACTTGTTGGATAGCTCTCGTCTGCACCTGACTCACTGATACCATCAGGCAAATTCCCACTTTGCCTAAGCTCATTAATCTCTAGAGCATCACCCACTCTCAACCTGCACTCAAGCAGGTATATCTCTCTGGTTGTTACAAAAGCTTGCACCTCATTTGGCCGCCTCTCCTTCCAATTCTCTGCTGCTAATAATTGGAATGAAAAACTAAAGTCCCTGAAACTCGAGTCCACCATTGCCCTCACTACCCACATTACTTTTGGATCTACAGTACTGAGAGACCATTGCACGTGTTGACCGTATCCCTCTCCTTGCCTTGCCCGTTTATGCCCTAGTGCCCTGAACAAACCCTTAACACATCTTGCACATACTCACCCGCATAGCTGTCTGTGTATAATTAGCACATTACTGTTTTCATTGCCATGTTCATCATGTTAACTACTCTAGTGTTATTGTTTTGCACTGCCACTTTACATTCCAGATAATGAACCTCTCTATTTTACACCCTATTTGCATTTACTGTACAGCATCTTTCAATCATACCACATACCGCATACATGTGTAACTAAATACTTGAACGTTTGTACTTTCTGTGTAACTTCATGTTGCCTTGCACCTTGTGCCTTGTCTTGGCCAGGTCGCAATTGCAAATGAGAAGTTGTTCTCTTTCAATTTACCTGGTTAATTGAAGTTGAAATTTTTATAAATAAAAATTCATAAAGAGGTTCCACAACTTCCATGGTAAGGAGATGGCCTTACAAAGGAAAAACAGAGAATATTCCAGTCGGAAAAAGAGATTCATATTCTCAGCGATGGTGTTGCAATGAAGAGAACTACATGTAAGTTCATTGATGTGAAACTCAACCTAAAAATGTGAATTTCTCTCCACTTTCCAGCACACTTCTCTGGCAAACATCATGGAAAGAAGATGCAGATTTCCTCACATGTGGATGCCCAGTGGTGGTTTGATCAGCACTTCTGAGACACACGTAAATGAAAGGCATTAATCACCACCTAATCTAGCTTGCTAGGTTGAATTGTCTTTCAGGTATCTAAATTTGTCTGGCACCATCTGGCATACCTCTGTAGTGTTGGTAAATGTTTATGCTCCCAATTTATATGGTCATTGGGGAAATCCCCATTGCCAAATACCCATCGTTCAATGTTTGCTAGAGATCTTTGCTAGAATTTTGTTATTAATCCAAATCTGGACAACTCTCAACTTTGTCTCCTCTAGCATGTCAAAGTCTTTTTCAGGTTTTATGACTCAGAATGGGGGTACCAACCCATTAAGGTTTTGGAATCCACAGGCATGAGTATTCTTTCTTCTCAGTACCTCACTCTTTTTCTTATATTGACTATTTCTTTGTGGATCCTTTGTTTCTCTTAAAGTTGACCTCTTCTGAATACTTGCCCATTGTTATATTTGTCTATTGTCCCCTTGCACTTGATAGAATTCATCAGAACAACCCCAAACTACCTTCGGCAGGAGATTCAACACTAATATCCGAGAGTACCTGTATCACCAGCTTTATTCACGTTTTTCTCCTTTCTAATCAGACTGGCTAGAAACTACAAAGATATTCTTGACATGGATGGCCAATATGCCCGGACACAATCTCCCAAGCTGTATATAAATAACGCTTGAAGTTGCCATCCAAATGTAACCTTTTATCCACTAACGATGCAGAGTGGTTACTCTTGCATTAAAAGGCCACCAACTACAAACACGGTGATGGGGGAGTCATCTGCTGGCACACCAATTAAATTGTTGTGCTGCCACTCGTCTGATTCCACAAATTACAGACCCTCCTAATTGTTTAATTTCTGACACTGAGAGGTTGTTGAGGCTATCAAATATATGCTAAACAGGAAAGCTCCAGGTCAGGACAGGTTTCCAACTGAGTTCTTTAGGAAATTCTACTCCCAGCTAGCCCCCTTACTTTTATCTGTGCACAATAAGTCACTGGAAATTGGCCTACTGCCTTAACACAAGCATTTATGGCACTTCCTATCAAGAAGGGAATGTCCCACATGCCTGTTCTTCAGGCCCCTTTGCCTCCTTGTTCTTACTGTGCCAGTAGTTTACTGTAAATGAGGAGAAAATGCAGTAACTTACTCTTTTCAATATTTGCAGTACCATACTGTAAATAGTGGGTACAGTATATATATACACTGTATAATTACATGAGCCGGCTGGCTACTGTGCTGCCAGTATTTTACTGTAAGAACAACAGGAAATAGTTTACAGTGTTATGGTAGGCTAGTGAAATAATGTAAGAGAACAATGAAAATATGTTGTAGAACGAGCTGAGTGCATCAAGCAGCATGACAATTGACATGTGTGACAGAAATGTCTATGACTTTTGATGATTACAAGGTATTTATCGGCCACAGGGTACAATTCCAGAAAGTAATTTGCTGATGGATGGATGTCATAGGGAGTCGTGTCAGGTTTTGTCTTAAACAACTTTACAAGAGCTATAAAGAAAAATATGTTATTCTACAATTTTTATAAAGAAAACAAGTGTTGGCCCATCAAAATAACACACGTCAAAGTGATTACGCTCTTATTAATTATTTTACATTTGAAAACATATCTATTGTTTTCTACAATTGACTATGTTTGGATGTAGCCTATTGGATCACCTCTTTTCTTTATGAAGTTAAGAAGACACAAACAAGTGTCAAATAAACAAGGAGGAGCAAGGAGTCTTTCTTCCCCACAACATAGTTTAACAGTTTTTACTCTCGTTTCTGGTTTATCAAAACATGATTCAAGATGGTGAGATGTCAATATCATTATGTGCGTGTACATAGCTCCCTCTTACATCCTTGTTTTTGTCAATCATTGTACGTATTTCAAGGTTTGTTTGGTTTGGTGCACTTTCGCGCTGCATTCCATTTGTTTTAAGCCTTTGTTAAAATCATCCTCTGGATTCTGCAATCCCACATCAGCTATGTACGCTGCTCCAAAAAATTAAGTGAACACTGAAATCACACATTGGGTCTCGAAGAACAAAACATATTGTTGAGAACAAAATTAAAACAATGGATAATGGAAACCGCCATTACGGCATGGCAACAGTGTGTATGAACCCCATGTGCCTGGATGCACTCCCGACAACATCTGGGCATGCTCCTGATGAGATGGCAGATGGTGTCCTGGGGGATCTCTGCCCAGACCTGGATCAGGGCATTGTGAGCTCCTGGACAGTCTATGGCGGTACTTGACGGTGTCAGCACCGATAACGTCCCAGAGGTTCTCAGTTGGATTTGGGTCTGTGGAATGTGAGGGCCAGTCAACGGCATCAATGCCTTCGTCATCCAGGAACTGCTTACACACTCTGGACAGGCATTGTTGCACCAGAAGGAATCCAGGGCACACTGCACCAGTTTTTTTTTCCTACCGGTACCTAACATTAGTCAGGTAAACTTTTATTTTCTCCATTTTTATTTTCAATCAATTTCAACCTAACCTCACCCCCCTTGTCTGTATGTGTGTGCGGAGTTTTGTTGTCCTACAGTTGTAGGGTTAATCGGAGTCATTAATCATGGCTGTTGGGGATACCCACCATCACCTACAGCAAAAAATAGAACGTTACAGAGCTAGCACATTGTAATAAAATAATGACCTGGTATTAATGCATGAGCTGTCGGATAATGTCGCTGTGAAATGATGTTGGTGATTGACATGTTGGCATCCCATATGACTTGAACATTCATTGAATATGTATGCTTCCTATTTCTTTAAACGTGCTCGTTGATTGAAAGTGGGAGTGTAGGGATATGAATGCAATCAATGGCTCCTGTAATGTTTGGAAAGTTTGCAATGTGAAAGAAATCTTTTCGGCGTTAGTAGTGGGGAAATGTATGTATTGAACAGTGCGCCATATGAATACCAGTAGTACATGGGTATGTGGCTGAGGGAAGGCTGCGATATTCCTACGGCTGATGTAATGACCGACTGAAATGATCCTGACGCCAATACTTGTAATGTTGCCAGGAGTTTAACGTGTGCTGGGATGGAATGTGAACGCTGAGTGAGAGGTTCCAGGTCATCTTTTATTTAGTCCAGTAATTGAATTATTGCATGGCTGCTTAATCTGTCATTTCGGATGATTTCTGGTTCGCTTTTTGGAAAAGAATGATTCTCATGGCCTAAATCCTGTCTACTGGCCATCTTGGCCTATGCCTTCGCCTTGCTCGGATCACTGCTGCCATTGAATAAGATATTTTTACACACATGAAAATGTGCTTCCTGGTTTAGATCTGCTTTTAAGAGCCGGAGATTTTCCGCTGCATAATAGAGGCGCCCTCTTACTGGAAGTCTTTGTAAATACTTCGGAATATATAAATAGGTGCACTTTAAGCATTTTTTTTTGTTTTTTTAATTTAACCTTTATTTAACCAGGTGGGCACGGTGAGAACAATTTCTCATTTAAAACGGCGACCTGGCCAAGATAAGGCAAAAAAGGTGCAAGTACAGACAGAGTTACACATAAATACAAATACACAAGTATTACACAAAGGCTACAATAAAGACAAAAGATAAAAAATACAGTTGAAATACAATCGAAATTGAACGAGGCA
>JACXGM010009791.1:0-27095 GCA_016801145.1 Umbra pygmaea | reverse complement strand
GTGTGTGTGTGTGTGTGTGTGTGTGTGTGTGTGTGTGTGTGTGTGTGCGTGTGTGTGCGTGTGTGTGGATTTGTAGACTTGTGGCTGGTCCCATCCTCTCCTAAAAGAAAAGTTATCAGGGTGTGGTTCTCGTGCGTGCATTGAACAAAAACAATAATGCACAATTAAAAAATGTGGTGTGAAGGGTTAATTAAAATGATTAATATAATGATGGACAGATTAGTTCATCTGGCTTTTTGCTGATCTGTTCCATCAAAAATTAAACAAAATCAAATCACTACAAGAATGTATGTTCTTAATTTAAGACAGTTTTCTACAGCAGTCAAATTATCCTACAACACCAGGTAAAGTGAAATATGTATGTGGCTTAAACCCTGAAATACACTTAAATGTTTCCAATTTCTCACTCTTTCCCAAAGAGATAAATATTTATTTACTGATTGTAAATTCTGTCTGTAAACTATATACTACAAAGCACCACTTCATCTGTCATCAACATGAAATTACATTTTGAAGTCTTGTAACAATAACACTCAAGCACCACCATGTGTTAGCTCAGCCACATTACATGTTGTCATATATAATGCCAAAAGTGAGCAGGATGCATGTGCAGAGTTGTTATATTTTAATAATAATATCAGAAGAACACAGGGAAGCAGAGGGAGTTATATACACATACTAAATAAGGAATAAGGACCAAGTGTGAATAAAGAGCGGAGACAAGTCAGTCTGGGTGATGATGAGGACATTTATTTTTTGTTGTTGTTTATTATAGGGTTTAATACATATGTATAAGATGTATCAGAGAAAAGACCAATTATTACGTTAGTTCTTCAATTTCAATTTAGCATCTTTTATCATCTTCTGACAACAAAGCTTGCAAACTGCAGGTGCCCTTTTGCCCCAGGGAATATCTAAAGCCCTCACTACCAAACAGAAGTGAGGGCAGAGAAACTGAATAGAAACTACTGCAACATTTGACATTATTAATTTAAGTAATGTTGTAAAACAAAGAAGATGAGTTTCAAAAGAAATGCTGAGCGTACATTTAATATTACTCTAGTTAGTAGTCTGAACCAGTGGGTAACTGGAGATTAACTACATGAGCAAGACCAGTAGTAAAATGACCTCTTCTATACTGTAGCAGCATGAATCCTGAGGTGAAAATATAACTGCTATTACATCCCTTAATGAGATGATCATTTTCCTTTGTTCATAAAGTTCATCCTATGCCCACTCCCCTCCTCTCATTTCAAATGATTGCTGCACATTTTATTTAATACCAGGGCATTCCCCTTCCCCAAGCAAAAGTACACTTAAAAGTAGATTAAATGTATTTATAACATACATATTACTAATTATGTTTATGTAGCAGTCACTCAAGACAGTTGAGTTGTGCCTTTAACTCACTGTACTCAACTTCAGTATTTTGAGTAAGAAATGCATTCGGGTTTACATTGTCCCAGGAAATGTTACTAGTTTTGCCAGCCTAACGTACAGCTCCATTTGAAACATTTAGCTTAGACGCTCGATTTCCAGTGAATACAGGGACATCTCCCTAGAGCAACATTTGGCACGGTCAGGAATCGAACCAGAACCGGCAACCTTCCGACTGACTCCATAACCACTGAGCCATCTGACCCCTACACTTAAAATGTACAAAAGTTAGACTCAAGTCAAGTGTATCATTTTTCATGTGAGCAAAAGCCTGTTGGGTATTCGCTTTAACAAGTGGCTCTTGCTTTACACTATTGCAGCGATGATGGGGGATACATAACTTAATTCTACCAGGCAGGTTGACTGAGATATTCTCATTTGCAGCAATGAGCCTGGGGACAAGTGGGGGGAGGGAAGCAGATGAATGAGCCAATTGAAAGCTGGGGATGATTAGGTTGCCATGATGGTATGAGGAACAGATTGGAAATTGGTTCGGGACACCGGAGGAACACTCCTACTCTTACGATGGGACTCTAATGAAATGCCCTGGGAACTTTAGTGAACACAGAGAGTCGGGACACCTGTTTAACATCCCATCAGGAAGACGTTAATTCTCCCATCGGAAAATACATGCTAAATTAAGCCTAATGTTTTTCATATTTTTTAAGTTATTCAACATGTTTAGAAGTTGCTACACTGTACTGTAAACTCCAAGGGGGTCATTACTCAAAATAATTGTGGAAACAAAATGCAGTTAATAACGTTGAGTACAGTGATTTAAATGCACATGTCAAAGGTTTTGAGTCAATTCTACTGTACATGACTATTCCAAGTTATACTGAGATTTCACAAAATTTGTGTTTACAGTGTATTTACAAAGTAGTTAAGTAAATAGCTTTTATACACATTATTGTGGTTTTTAATACATTTTTACAGTAAAATGTGTACACATTTACCACATTTTTGTGAAAAGATTTTGCACAACCTATTAATAGGTGGTTTTCCAGTTGAAGTCAGATTGACGTAGAAAGGGATGAGTGTGTATTTCACGATTGCAGTGCAGGGAGGAAATGAGAGGCAGATGTGAAGTGAAATTAAGTAAGTTTAATTCAAACAGAAACACTAGAATAAAAATAAACAAGACTAGTCAAAAACAGGTCCTAGAAACATTGAAGCAACTACACGACCAAACACGACATCTAACATGAGAGCTGAGTAATGGAGACCTGTGTGTGTGTGGTTGCCAGAGAAAACAAGTTATTGGTTGAATATGCCGTAATGGTTATGATTGCCCAGGTGACACAGCTGAAGCCACCAACTCAGGCTTAGGAGGGGGGTGACGTTAAAGTGTTTTCTCTTTTGAAAAGAAAGGACGCTGTCATTGGCACATAGTCAGAAACTCTGACCTAAAGAAATATACTGGCCCACAATGGATGAATCTGTTTTTATATATTCAGATGTTTTAGTTGTGTAACAGGCAATGTTTGCAAACACAGGAAATTGTATATTACAAAAAAGTCCAGTGTATTTAAGAAATTTACAAAATATTGTGAATTATGTCCAGTACATGAAGTCTGTAGTTCATACACCTCTTTCCTGTCATCCATAGAAAAAACTGTCTACAGGAGGGAGATATATTTAGCAGAGTGCATTATACTCACTTGTACCTTCCCTCCCATAAAAGGGTCTGTTTTTTTGCAGTGTATTGATTGAGATAATCCTATTGATATTCCTATTTTTAAGCAGGATGTCTTAATACATCATTAATATGTAATTGTGCCCTAAGGATTGGAGTTCCTCCAGTTCACACATATGGTCCCTGCTACTGCTATTGTCTTGAGTGGGTTTCATAGCATAAGAATGGACTGTTTTTGACATATTGCATCCAAAAAGGCAAACATTATTATCTCCTCCGCGTTTTGAGGCCAGTCTACCCTTCAACCCCTCTGCCATACTGCTCTCTTTCCGCTTCTCTCCTTTGGATGTAGCCTATATTGCAAAGTTATAAAATGGGTTCAGCAATCGCTGCAATTTCATTGGCTAAAATTGTATTCCTAGCCTATGACAATTCCCTGATATCCGCACGCAGAATGTTGAACAGATGAGCTGAACAAAATAAAAAACATGGCAAAAAATTCCTCTCACTTCAAATCTTAACACCAACTTCCAAATAAGACATCTAAAAAATGTAAACGATTTTAACATTCACTCACCAAAAAAAGTTTTTTGCTGATGTAGAAATGCTAACCAGCCACAGGTTTTAAGTAATCTAATCTTTTTTGTAATAAGGTTTTTTGTGATGAAGCTGTCCTACAGTATGTCAATACACTGGTGGTTGCTGGCACATTACACACCCTGGGTTCTCCAGAGCACTCTACCTCCACCCCTTGGACAGAGTGATGAATGGACTCCCTAACACAAACACTACTAGTAGACATTACACCTGATACGAATTTACGGGACAGTTGGATTTCCTCAACTATTTATGGGGCTTATCTAGCCTGATTCAGGGACACGAACCAGGCAAGGGCTTATCCAAAACAGCTTTATTTTACATGGGTCTCTGGAAGAGGAATTAAGGTAGCTTCCGTTCTCACCAGCGAAATTAAGATGAAATACTTCTCTATCCAAACAGTTATTTGAATCAGACTTAAAGTTACCTGCTATTATTGTTCTGCCTATCGTTTTACTTATATTTTCTGTAAATTGTTGAGGCACATAGCCTACAATTGTATTCCTATGCATTGTTAGTGGTTGAATTCTGTCTCCAGAAATCATTCTCTAAGCGGTTGTGGAAACTTACCTGCATACACGGAAGTCTGCCCATATTCATAACGTTTCGTTCCAAGATTGATTGCACATTGTGGCTTTTAATGGTTGAATTTAAATGTCTGGGGGACCAACAGCAGCAGATACCACTGACTGTTTTCCAACAGCAGCCTCAGAGACCACAAGGGGTCTTCCAACAGCAGCCTCAGAGACCACAAGGGGTCTTCCAACAGCAGCCTCAGAGACCACACGGGGTCTTCCACCAGCAGCCTAAGAGAGCACCAGGGGTCTTCCAACCACACCAGCGGAGACCACCAGGGTTCTGCCCTCCTTATCATGGCCAGAACCAGCAGCACCTCCCCCTCATCACCGCTCATCACCTGGCCAATATCATCCCCACAGTGAAGTATGGTGGCAGCATCATTCTGTGGGAAAGTTTTTTAGTAGCAGTAACTGGGAGAATAGTCAGGATTGAGGGAAAGATGAATGCAGCAATGTACAGAGACATCCTTGCTGAAAACCTGCTCCAGAGTGCTCTGGAACTCAAGACTGGGGTGAAGGTTCATCTTCCAACAGAACAATGACCCTAAGCACACAGCCAAGATAACAAAGGAGTGGCTACAGGACAAATCTGTGAATGTCCTTGAGTGGCCCAGCCAGAGCCCAGACTTGAACCCGATTGAACATCTTTGGAGAGATCTGAAAATGGCTGTGCACCGATGCTCCCCATCCAACCTGATGGAGCTTGAGAGGTCCTGCAAAGAAGAATGGGAGAAACTGCCCAAAAATAGGTGTGCCAAGCTTGAATACTCAAAATAACGTGAGGCTGTAATTCCTACCAAAGGGAGCAATACTTTGTTGCATATTGAGCAGAGGCTGTGAATACTTATGTACATGTGCTTTTTCTTTTTCTATCTTTAATAAATTTGCTAAGATTCAAAATGTGAGCATATTCCACAATGCAGCACAAATTATTCAAGCAACAGATTGGGTGTTTTTTGTCTTAGAAATATTTCCCAACTTAAATCCAATTTCACCTTACAATAATTAATATTGACTTTAAGTGCTTTAAAACAAATTATCAAACAGAACTTCATTTCTAAGTATATTTTGGAACTCATTATTAAGAGATCATGGGAGAATTGGTCAGGGGTATAAATACTTCCAGAGACTACCAGACAATGTTTATTAGTAAAAAACAGCTAAATATTATATAAAATATTTAGTTTGATAATTGCTTGCTCTGATATGTGGCGGATTAGGAATATATGCGAGGAAGATCATTAGCTACAGTAGTGTCTTGCAAAATTATCCTGACTATTTGATTTCTCTCCAGTGTTGAGTACTAACATTTTTACAAAATGCAATTCTTGCTTGTAGATAAAACAATAGACTTGCCGAATGAAAGGAAAGTCGTGACAACTAAACCCATGAGGACAACATGCAAGCAACATAGGCAAAATGGTTGACAACCACTGAGTTAGATGATAGTTTGCTCACATTGCATGCACCCTAGTGGAAAAACCTTATCAAGGCCCCAATGGAAAGGTACTTAAACTATCACCACCATTTGCCATATTCCATAAGAGAATGGGCTGTTCCTAAGCCATTCAGAACAGACATTTGGCATGATCAAGATGTGCTTGGGGCCAAAAGAGATGGAGCTCAGGCAGAGATTCTGGGTCACAGATACGGATGCATGGAGAAGGAAGCTTTGTCAGCGCAAATTAAACACGTCTATCACTTGAATGGAAACACTGGTGTAAAAGGTCTTACCACTGCTTGCATTCCAAAGTGCAGTTTTGCTTGGTGTTGTTTCATAACACTTTTGTAAGATGGCCGATTCAGACCTGAATTTAAGAGCAGGGTTGGGGTCAATACCATTGAACAGTCAGTTCAGTAAGTAGGTCCACATTAAACTAATGGAATTCAATGAGGAACTATGTTTTGAAATGTGTTCTAGAATCTGAATTGGCTGAAATAGTAGTGTAATTGGTAGTGTAATTAGTAGTGTAATTAGTAGTGTAATTAGTAGTGTAATTAGTAGTGTAATTAGTAGTGTAATTGAATGCTTTAGACTGCATGAGGACAAAATAGTAAGTTTACATTTCTGTGATTTACGTACAAAAAAGATATGCACCCATAGACCAGAAAAAAGTCCTTGTTTGGAAAAACTTACTTGGCAATACATTTCTTTCTGATTCTGATGGTTACCTGGTGATTAGTTTTAGATTTAAAGTTGAGGTCAACCTTTTTTTTAGAAAATGAAATACTGTACAGTAACTTTAACAAGCCCAATCCCTTTTGAGCCTCAAACTCCCCCCTCAATTTCATTACTCTCCCATCCCAGACCTACAGTAGTAAACAACGTTTTTTATGTGTGCTCATGGGAGGAACAGATATTCGTTGTGTGTGCTATCTTCTTAAAATGATCACTGTCTGGCTCTTACTTCTTACCTCGTTAATAGGGTTGTTGGCTTCAAAAGGAACAAGAGAAAGTAATCATTTGGATTGAAGGGCAATCATAAATCATAATGTGTGCACCAATAACTGGTCCTAACTTCCAACCACTGTTCATATACTTTACAGTGGGACTTAGAAATGCAATCATGTGGTGACAGAGTTGGTGAAAGAATTAAATAAAAGAAAAAAATATGATGCATGTTGATTATATGTAACCACACATAATGTACATATGGTACAGTATGTTTGTTCTACTAACCTTTTGTGGACCTGCAATTGATTAACATAAAATATTTCAAGATGTTGGTTCTACTAACCTTTTGTGGACCTGCAATTGATTAACATAAAATATTTCATGCCTAACCCAATCCTTAGGCACTTGCTGAAGCATTTTGTTTTATTGAGGTCTGGTCCGATATCCTCAATGTCAGGTAATACTTGCTTTAGCACACTTGTTAAGATGGAGTAAACACAAATACACTATCAGTAAAGCTTACAAATGTTGGAAAGCTGACAACAGCTTGGAGTCCAAAGTTTTTAAAATGTGTCCACAGATTGAAACCATGCTTTGATAAACCTAATTTTGGAGAATTCAAACACTACACAGAGACCCATTTTTCACCTGTCCTCTTTGGATTACCTACTAATTCCCTCAAGTCTCCGTTTCCCGAATAAGGATTTCAATATAATCAATGGTGACATCCCTTCTCCACATGACACCTACGCAATCAGAAGACCTGGGAACAACGCAAAGTCACCCTGGGGGGAACCACTTAGCCACCACATTCCTCCGTTGGGAATGGTTGTCCAAAAGGTACCTGCTATTTAAAAGCTCCAAACTCTTTATCTCCCACGAGCTGGTGGCGACATGGAGCTGCCAGATTGCTGGCCTACTCCAGAAGCCCAGAGTGACAGGCTCCATCGACAGAGTCCTTGTATGGCAATGGATCAGGCTATGGGGGACGATAAGCAGCAGCCAACCCAGCTATGCGGCCCATGTTTAGAGTGACTCCTTGGTACCGGGCGTCTATGGAACAATGTCTGTTTCTGTTAAATTTAGAGTGGTTATCGCGCGCTGTTCTTCCTTCTAGGCAGTCCATCTATTTCTCAGAGCTCTGCTGGGACAAACAGGGGTGAGTAGAGAGATTCTTCTTTGGTTGCTCATCCTGTTCAAGTATGGGAAGAAAAAATCTGTGAAATGTAATTGTTGCCGATTAGACTTTTAACAAATTCGACATGTTTAGGTTGAGCGCAAGGTTTGCTTTAGTTTGAACTATGTGTGAGGTGGATGGATGAACTTCTTAGAAAGTATGTCACCTTGGAAAGAATGATGGTGTGGTAGAGTCACATAGCATCAACATACTTCTACCTTTTCTTTTTTTCTAAGTGATATGATAGACTTGTTTAGTGCAGTGGAAAAGAGCCAATAAAATACTGATCATGGGAATTTAAAATGGAGGCAAATCATTCAAAAGTGGTGCTCATAGATGTTTAGCCCCTGCATCCAATTTCTGGCATAAGCACCTAAAGCTAAATCCTTTACATCCATTAGAGTACAGGAAAAATGACTTTCAGAGTTCATACATTAAATAGCTGTAGGGAAGTTAAATACACAAAAAAATAAGAACATCCCTAAAAAGCAAATAAAAGGCAGACATTTGAATGACATTGAAATTGATACATAAACCTAATTCAAAATGTGCCTAAATTAACTTGAATTAACTTTCTTAACTTGAATGCAATCTAGGCATTCCTTGGATGAGGAACAATAGCAGCACCAATGATTAGCGCCCACTAGGGAGATGCAGGACAGCCAGTATGGCGCCCAAATGCACAACACAAGTGTCCTATCTGGTAGAGAGGAGAGCAGTGATATACTATGACAATTAGAAATGAGGATTATTCCAAGGCAATGACTGGGATATTCCAAGGTTGAGCCAGGTTGTTAACACGGTAACTGTTAGCATAACGTCCAGGGAATTATTATATGAACACTTTTATGACTCAGGACACCTGTTCCATTTATCGGCAGTACAATGTTTTCATGACTTCCCTGGGGCACTGGGATTTGATTTTAAGACCAGTAGGAGGAGCAGTTCTAACTGGCTCTGCAACACCTCGTCAACACTACATGATGCACCTAGGGCAGGGATTCCCAAACCTCTCCTTGGGGCCCCCCAGACATGCCAATTTACAATTTCTTTAAGCAAGATAGCACACCTGATGCACTTAGTCAACTACACATTAAGTCTTTGATTAATTGATGAATCAGGTGTGCCATTTCAGGTTTAAAACAAAAACATGGCCTGTCTAGAGGGGGTCAGAGGAGAAGTTTTTGAATCCCTGATTTAGGGACTTAATATGGTTGTTTGTTATCTATATATATGGAAAAAAAATTAGAGCCCACTCAAATGTTTCCTATATATTATTTTTTCTCAATTTAAAGGAAAGGTGTAGTGGTCCCTTAATTTCTTCCAGAGCTGTATAACAGAAATAGAACTGCTGATTTGTTGAAAATCCTTTTACGGCCTTAAAAATGAATTAACAACTTAGTTCCCTCCGAAGATAACTTTATTTCAATTATGCAGCCAGGTAACTACGGAGAAATGTTAACCTATGCAATCACCTGATCAAATTCATAGGCAGCCACATCTTTAAACCAAAATATTCTCTGATAAAAAAGAAAACACAAATGATTTTGTTTGCCTACGTGTTAGAGAATGTATGCGTAAGCCAAAAGCAAAAACAAGACTTACTCAACATCATTAAAACTCCACTTACACAGAATTGAGTCAGTATGATCTGTATGCTTGGTCATCCCTAGGGACATGTATCTAATTTCATATGGTAACAACATGTACATGCCATGCAGCATGTAATGGACACATTTGGAAACCTTTGACAGAACCTTGTTGGCTGTTACATCTACCTGAAGATTAGGCAAGCTGCTGTAATTGCAAGCCAAAGCAATAAACAGTGGAGTCTGTTTTAATGTTAAGTGAGACAGTGCAGTACATACAGCGTGAGCAGCTAAGAATTCATTGAATGACTGCTGCAATATAATTTGCCTGATCTGTCGGCATCTACCGGAGGCCTGGAGACAGTGTTATCATGAGGAGACAAAAGATTGCAGAGAACTCTGTGTTGAATAACTTGACCTGACATGGCATGGCAGTGACTCAAGATTATATGAAAGAGCAGGATTTATTGTTCTTACGTCATCTGAGCTTCATTATAAACACTCATGTCTAAAGGCAACAAGGAGCACATTCTGTGTTTTATTTATCCTTACCATATACAGTATATATCACAATATATATATATATACACAATAGTGTGTGATTCTAAAACAGAAACAGTGCTTATTTCTTTGAACATGGGTATTTTCAAGTTTGTCTAAGATAAAATATTACCTAAATAAACAGTTCGAATACATTTCTTATTTTCCTCAAGGATGCAAACCAAATTCCTAAGGATTTTAAAATAAATCCCCCCCCATCCCTATGCGTTAAAGTCGAAGAAGAAGAATTATAAATAATTAGTTGAGAAGTGTGTGTGTGTGGGGGGGGGGGGGGGAGCGAGTGAGTGAGAGCGCATTAGCTCCAACACTACGGCAAAACAGCGCGTCCTGAGTATACTGTACATATTGCCTTATTTTAATGGAGTGTTTACCGAAACAACAACATGACTTAAGATATATTAACGATGACGCAACTTACTTCACTGTATTATAAAGCGTGATTTCTCAAGGACTTATCTGCATCCTCCAGTAATTTCAGTAGACACAAAATGTCCTTTGTGTTAGGTATATTATCGATTATGAAACGCACCTTTAGACTACGCGCGTATGTCAATTTCTAAATTGTGGTCAGTGGTTTCTCCGAATTTTGGGTTATTTTGTTCTGTTAGTGTATTTAAAGTTACAATGGCATCACAAAACATCAAGTAGATATACGCGTATTGTAGCCAATTGTTTATGTGATGCTCATACTTAAAGTATTTCTATCCACCCTACAGTATTTTAATCAATACGTATTTTGTTTCAAAAATAATAATGGAGTGTTATACCTATAACTATATGGCTTGAAATCGATGTTGCGAAGGGTTCTATATTAAATTTGTGATGTTTTAAAATATTGTTTTTCAATGTGGACATTGGAGCCCTACAAATGTTAGAGTAAAATGAAAGGGACACATTATCATTAAGATTATGCCGTTTACAGCATTGTTTCAAATGAAAGCGTCATGTATTGAAATTAAAGCTTAGCCATATCTTTCTGCCACTTTTCTAGATATATTAACAATATGCTTTAATTTCTGGTCACGCACATTTAATACGCTTGCATTGATGATAGTTTAAAATCAAAATGTTTAGCTAGTGCAATGCTTATAAGCTTGATGTTACACTTAAATCTAATGGTTTAAATTATATTTCTATTTAAAATAAAGAAATTAGTAGCCTATACTTGGGTTTTATTCTGTGTGGTGTGTGTTTGCCTTAGAGTTTCTTTACCTGTTCTTGGCTTAGCCTGGACCCCTTAGAGCCAACTAAGTAACCTTGCCAGAACCATTTATTTTGGAGTGCAGATATCATACTGTATACTATGTACATTTATACAGAAAGCAGGGCACACAGGATAATACTTTGATGATCAAGGCGCATCAAGTTGCAATGGGATGTGCAATGGAATGAACATCGTGG
Source organism: Umbra pygmaea (assembly GCA_016801145.1). Taxonomy (NCBI): domain Eukaryota; kingdom Metazoa; phylum Chordata; class Actinopteri; order Esociformes; family Umbridae; genus Umbra; species Umbra pygmaea. The sequence continues at coordinate 15,724 of JACXGM010009791.1, read as the reverse complement.
CCAGGGCAACGTACCGTTTGTCCAGAGGGAATGCAGTTCATTGACTAACATCAATTATAACAGCCCATAGTGTCCATATGTCCTTATGCAGGACAGTTATACAACAGCATGGTACTGTGTGGTGATCGTATACCAGTGAAATGTCCAGAATGGACCGTAGTGACCCTGTACCATGTTAGCTAATGTGGTCCATTAAGCTGACCGATGGTCTGTGATTGGAAGGTGTTTCGTGTCTTGCTGCGAGACGGTGACTGCACGTACACATTTACTCACACCTGCCTTCTGCCATTCCTGAGCAAGTTCTGCACTGGTGGCACCCTGATAAAGCAGCTGAATCAACTTTAGGAGATGGTCCTGGTGCTTGCTGGAATGTCTTGGGCGCCCTGACGCCTTATTCACAACAATTTAACCTCTCTCATTGAAGTTCTTGGTGATCCGATAAATGGTTGATTTAAGTGAAATCATAATAGCAGCAAAATCCTTGCCTGTGGAGCCTTTTTTGTGCAAAGCAATGATGACGGAAGGTGTTTCCTTGCAGGTAACCATGGTTGACAGATGAAGAACCATGATCTAAAGCACTACCCTTTTAAAGCTTCCAGTCTGCTATTCTATCTCGATCAGCATGACAGAGTGATCTCCAGCCTTGTCCTCGTCAACACTCTAACCTGTGTTAACGAGACAATCACTGACATGATGGCAGCTGGTCCTTTTGTGGCAGGGCTGAAATGCAGTGGAAACGTTAAATAAAGTTTATTTTCATGGCAGAGAGGGACTCTGAAATTCATTGCAATTCCTCTGATCACTCTTCATGACATTCTGGGGTGTATGCAAATTGCCATCATCAACATTGAGGCAGCAGACTTTGTGAAAATTAGTATTTGTATCATTCATCTCAAAACATTTGACCACGACTGTACACTGTAAAAGAAAAGGTTCCTGGAGACACCTTTTATATGTTCCTCAGATTGCAATGCCAGCGGAACCTCTAAAGGTGTCTACAGGAACATAAAAAATATTAAGACACTTTCAGGGTTTAAAGATCTCTGTAGGAAAATGTATGCCAATTATAAATAATAATAAATAATATTATAATCGGCGTAATAATAATAGTAGTAGTAATATCATGAGGATAAATGGCAAACATGTAAAATCCCCTTTATTTTATTAACTTTAAAATGTAAAATCCAATACATGAAAATAATATATTTGCTCAGTCAAAAACAACCTTTGACAAAAGTCCATTTGTATTAACAAGCTATTTAAAATAAAGATGAATGAAATTGATTATTACAATCAGAAAACCCACATTACTTGCATTCCACCCCAGCAAAAGAAACAGACATTCTGAGAACTTTTGTTGGTACATGAATACAGAGAACACATTCTTGTATACAGTTGTATGCTAAATTTTAGGCACCCCTGGCAATTTCCATGATTTTCATTTATAAATAATTGGGTGTTTGGATCAGCAATTTCATTTTGATCTATCAAATAACTGAAGGACACAGTCATATTTTGGTATTGAAATTAGGTTAATTGGATCAACAGAAAATGTGCAATGTGCATCAAAATGTAATTAGACAGGTGCATAAATTTGGGCACCCTTGTCTTTTTGTTTATTTGAATACCTGTAACTACATAGCACACAATTGGTTTGGTGAGCTCATTAAGCCTTGAACTTCATAGACAGGTGCCTCAAAACAACTCACAAATGAACTGAAAAAAAAAGATTGTTCAACATTATAGTTTAGAGGAAGGCTACAAAAAGCTAGTGCAGAGATTTAAGCTGTCAGTGTCCACTGTGAGGAACATAGTGAGGAAATGGAAGACCACAAGCACAGTTTTTGTTAAGGCCAGAAGTGGCAGGCCAAGTAAAATATCGGAAAGGCAAAAGCGAAGGATGGTGGGAACGGTCAAAAACAACCCACAGACCACCTCCAAAGTCCTACAACATCGTCTTGCTGCATATGGAGTTACTGTGCATTGTTCAACAATTCAGCGCACTTTGCACAAGGAGAAGTTGTACGGGAGAGTGATGCGGAAGAAGCCTTTTCTGCACACACACACCACAAACAGAGTCACTTGAGGTATGCAAACGCACATTTGGACAAGCCAGCTTCATTTTGGAAGAAGCTGCTGTGGACTGATTAAACAAAGATGGAGTTATTTGGTCATAACAAGGGGCGTTATGCATGGCGGAAAAAGAACACAGCGTGGGGCTGTGTGGCCAGTGCCGGTACTGGGAATCTTGTTAAAGTTGAGGGTCGCATTGATTCCACTCAATATCAGCAGATACTTGAAAATAATGTAGTGGAAGCAGTCACAAAGTTAAAGTTACGCCAGGGCTGGATATTTCAACAAGACAACAACCCAAAACACTGCTCAACATCTACTCTGTCATTTATGCAGAGGAACAAGTACAATGTTCTGGAATGGCCATCCCAGTCCCCAGACCTGAATATTATTGAAAATCTGTGGGGTGATTTGAAGTGGGCTGTCCATGCTTGGCAACCATAAAACCAAACTGAACTGGAGATGTTTTGCAAGTAGAAATGGTCCAAATACCTTCATTCAGAATCCAAACACGCATTACAGGCTATAGGAAGCGTCTGGAGACTGTATTCCTGCTATAGGAGGCTCAACTAAATATTGATGTGAAATTTCTGTTGAGGTGCCCAGATTTATGCACCTGTCTAATTTCTTTTTGATGCATATTGCACATTTTCTGTTCATCCAATAAACCTAATTATTACTGTCCTTCAGTTATTTGATAGATCAAAATGAAATTACTGATCCAAAACTTCAATTATTTATAAATGAAAGTCATGGTAATGGTCAGGGGTGCCTAAAAGTTTGCATTCAACTGTAAATATAGTATTGCTTTTAACTGAAGCTGTATATTTATTTTTATAACTGAAATGCACCCCTATTATAACTACTAGTCCCATTCAAATGGCTCTTCAGAGACTGGCTGCTCAGAGTCCAGAAAAAGTTGACTGTGGCTTCCATCTTTAAAGGGATTCTTTATTGTCAGTGTTGATGATGGGAATATGACACACTGAAAAAACAACAACAATAAAACAAAGCAAAAAAATATTTTCTGAGGGAACGATTTAGCAAAACCAAAATATGTGAAATATGAACATATGAGACGTCAATTACATTTGTTGGGCACAAAATTTAACAACCGAATAACGTTAAATATGAACATATGAAGATCATGATGTAGCATGTATGTAGCGTGTTGGGGACAGTGGACGGCCATATAAATTTGCGACTTTCATGCCGGTGTTTGCAAGTTAAAATCCAGACGGACACTTTGTCTGTGTTTTGTTCTCCATTGCAGCGTGATGCAGACAGGCGATTGTCCATTTTTTGTAACATTAACCCTAACCTTAATCCTATTCTTAACGTCATGCCTAACCTTAACCGTTAGTAACATTGTGCCTAACCTTAACCATACCTTTGACCGTGAATGTTGCAATTTAATTTGAACGCTATGGAATGTATGCAATGTGTAAAATGTTTTTGCATGAATCCTCGAAACGAAATGTGCAGCGACAACATAATAGAAAGACGAAAATAGCCTAATCGTGCAGCTGAAATGTAAAAAAACACCCTAAATATGTTGGCATATAACGTAATTCATGTTTTCAAAATTGTTTCCTGAGACATCCCTGTGCCTGACATCACAAATACTCTTTTGGCTAAATGGGCACAAACACCCAGAAACAGACACTAAAATCTTGATGAAAGTTTTGTTAATGTCCTTGGATTTGTTATTGGATATCCAAAAAGCTCATATGGGTGTGATGGTCAGGTGTCCACATCATTTTGACCATATAGTGTATGTCTTATTTCATACTGCAGGTTAACAACTGAGCCTGGTTTGCATAGTATTCCTAAATTTGAATTCATTTATTTGTCTGCTGGGGAATACATACCGTACACTGTCTGTGACCTAGAGGCTACTGTGTTCCACTTTAAAGAGGATCAAATTGGCTTAGTGGTTAGGGCATCTGATGGCTAAATGTTCCCCAAGTACATTAAATTGTAAACGATTGGTCTATTTTTGGAAATGTTCCAGTAGAAAGGCGATTCAATTCTTTAATTTGATTGGCCATATTTTAAGTCTGCCTACATAATGCAGTGAAATTTCCATTATGTACGGTTACCCAAATATTGCCATGAGAATCCATTGCTCAAATAGTATCACAGAAACATAGAACTTGTTGGCCCTTGTCTCAAAAAGGCTATTGCAGCAGAAGGCGACATGTGGTTCCACTAAACAACACATAAAACGTAAGCTTCTCCACTTTGGCCACCTGAAACACACCTCAAATCTGGCAGTTACCATCTACTGTATCTGAAAAAGTGATATATGAGTTGGCATCAATATTGAATGTGTGATCATGGAGGCATTGGAGATGGCCGTATGGCTGTTTATTTCTACATGTTGTTATTTAGTGAAACAATGGAGTTTGGCCTGTTGATATTAATCTGACGGACATTTGTGATAGCTACATTTTTATGTTTTGTTCTGATCAATCTCTTATTTATTTTTTTACAGCTGAACAGAAGTACTGGAGTGTAACACCGTCTTAGAATCATGGGACAAACTGGGAAATCATTTGTCCTCCTTTACAGTCTGCAACTCACTGTGCTTTTGGTCATCTTTTCCTCTGAAAGTACATTTGTTACAGCAGCAAATTCAATCCCAACTCATGGAACAAACTTCTCCATCGGCAACCAAACTAACAAGAAGTGTGATTCAGCTGGTACTGAATGCAAAGAAGGTGTCATTCTACCCATATGGTTACCAGAGAACCCCTCCTTTGGTGATAAACTGGCAAGAGCCACAGTTTACTTTGTAGCTTTGTTTTACATGTTCCTGGGTGTCTCTATCATAGCTGATCGCTTCATGGCATCCATTGAGGTAATAACATCTCAAGAGAGGGAGATAACTATCAAAAAATCGAATGGTGAAACAATTACAACCACTGTGCGTATTTGGAATGAAACCGTGTCCAACCTGACCCTCATGGCTCTTGGCTCCTCAGCCCCAGAAATCCTGCTGTCAGTCGTTGAAGTGTGTGGTCACAACTTTGATGCAGGTGACCTGGGCCCGAACACCATCGTTGGCAGTGCAGCCTTCAACATGTTTGTTATAATCGGCCTCTGTGTTTCCGTCATTCCTGATGGAGAGCACCGGAAAGTCAAACATCTGAGGGTGTTTTTTATTACCGCCACTTGGAGTATATTTGCATACACCTGGCTTTATCTAATCTTGGCTGTTATCTCTCCAGGCATTGTGGAGGTGTGGGAGGGCCTTGTCACCCTGTTTTTTTTCCCTCTGTGTGTGGGGATGGCCTACATTGCAGACCGCCGACTTCTTGTCTACAAGTACATGTACAAGCGCTACCGTCCAGGTAAACGAGGAGGGGTGATAATAGAAACAGAAGGGGAGGTTCAGCTGTCTTCAAAAATGGACATTGAAATGGATGGAAAGAGGCTCCACTCAGAAGGGTTTATGGATGGAGCAATGGATATTGATGAGAAGAAAATGGATGAGGAGGATGCAAGGAAAGATTTGGCCCGAATATTAAAAGAATTGAAACAGAAACATCCAGAGAAAGAGACAGAGCAGTTGATTGAGCTAGCCAACTACCAAGTCTTGACCCAACAGCAGAAGAGTCGTGCCTTCTACCGGTGCCAGGCTACCAGGATCCTGACAGGAGCAGGAAATGTTCTGAAGAAGCACGCAGCAGACCAAGCCAGGAAAGCCATTGGCCTGCACGAGATCCGCTCAGAGGTTTTGGAGAATGACTTTTCGTCTAAGATCTTCTTCGACCCTGGTGCATACCAATGCTTAGAAAACTGTGGAACAGTGGCCTTGAATGTGGTACGCCTTGGTGGGGATTTAACCAACACGGTTTCAGTGGAATATCGTACTGAAGATGGCACGGCTAATGCCGGCTCAGACTACCAGTTTACTGAAGGCGTTGTGGTGTTCAAGCCTGGTGAGACAGAGAAGGAGATTCGAATAGACATCATTGATGATGACATCTTTGAGGAGGATGAGCATTTCCTGGTCCACCTTAGCAATGTGAAGGTAATTTCAGAGGGAACTGGATACAGGCAACCAGAGGCTAATCACCTGGACTCTTTGGCGGGTCTCGGCCTACCCTGTTCAGCCACTGTGACTATATTTGATGATGACCATGCTGGTATCTTTACTTTTGAAGAACCCGTAATGACTGTGAGTGAGAGTATCGGCATGATGGAAGTAAAGGTTCTTCGTACCTCAGGAGCACGAGGGCTAGTGGTCATACCCTACAAGACCATAGAGGGAACAGCAAAAGGAGGGGGCGAGGACTTTGAAGATACACATGGAGCACTGGAGTTTCAGAACGATGAGATCTTGTAAGTTAAATATTTAATTTTATGTAGTCATGTTTGTAACGTCATGTGAATGAAGGGAGATGCTGACAATAGGACATTGAAGTTCAACTTAGACAACACTGGTATTTATAGTTTTGTCAATTTCCCTGTTTTCAGTTTGTCCCATGGAAGTGCTTTTCTGTCTCAAAAAGGAAAATTACATGATTACATTTAGAGAGCTTTGTGTGGTCTTTTTAACCCCATCTCACATTACATTAATTTCAGTGTGCTGTCCATCCTGATGATTTTATGAGGTTACATTATCTTGGGGGAAATTACCTGTCTCTAGGATTTAAAAAGGAATTCCATTTACCTTTCCACTGTACTTTAATCCTTCTGCTTCATTGTTCTTTACTATTTTTCCCTTAGCTTGCCCTCACTACTTCTATTGTTTTATCTATCCATTAGAGCATTCAACTCTCTGCATGAGTAGCCCGCTCTACAAATCTACCAGTTCGTTTTCTGTGTACCGATGTATTGCCGTGATAGTTCATATGCATTTAATATTCTGGCACAAATACCCAAATGTAACCCATAAAAGACTGTGAACATCAAGTCAACTGAAAAGGTGAAAGGATTTGGGATATTCATTTGTAACAGTTTTGTTTCTATCAATCTCCTTCCCCCAACCTAGGAACAAAGCAGGGATCCTCTAAACACATCTGGGTCATTGTTATAATTTGTCCTTCAGAGATCAAAAAAAAAAACTCAGTAGATATTTTACACTGTTATCTCATCATTACAAATTAATATGTAATCATTTGGATATCTTATGATTCCAGAAAATGATAATGGCCAAGCTCGGGAATCTACAGTAAATTATAATATTTACAGGAAAATGCTATACATTGCTGTATGTCTACCCTGTTATGTGCATAACATTTGTTGAGGTAAAGATAAATGGATTTAGTATTTATTCCAAGTTTTTTAGGATACAGAATTGACCCTAAATAAAATGTTTAAATTAACAGAAACATATCCATATATTAACCAAATGAAGTGGACATAAACAGGGTGGACATTTTGAGCTAGTGAAGTGTATGATCAAAGCTAAAGTAGCATTGTTGAACTATATTATTTGGAATTCAAAAAGTAAAAAGAAGTAACAAATAAACATACAATGACTCATATTTTGGGCAAAAATATACAAAGAAAACATGAGTGAGCATGTAAAATATTTTCATTAATTTCTCATGGGATTCATATTCAACTGTAGGTCATAACAGAATGGTATCATAAAACAAACATGGCAACAAAGAAAATTATGAAATGACCCCTGTTGAAACATCTGCATACCCTTAGTTCTCCATATGTTTAAAATCATTTGTGATAGTTGTCTATGAAGCCCTGAATTCTCGCAGTTGGTATAGACCATTCGTTTTGGCAAAATGCCTCCAGGTCATGCAAAGTCTTTGGTCATCTCACATGAACCGCAAGTTTGAGATCCCCCCGGAGTGGCTCAATAATATTAAGGTCAAAAGACTGAGATGACCACACCAGAACCTTCTCCTTTTTCTGCTGTAACCACTGGAGGGTCAACCCGGCCTTGTGATTAGGGTTATTGTCATGCTGGAATGTCCAAGAGCCTCCCATGCACAACTTTCGTGTAGAAGAATGCAAATTTTTCTGGCAACTCAACCATGCAGCTGATTTTTGTTCAGGTATTGTCATATTGTGCTCCTTAAAACAACCAAACCGTCTTTTTCCAGAGCACCCTGAATGTCTCCCGAGGTTACCTGTGGTGGTTTTTCTTTGTATCCCGAACAATTCTTTTGGCATGGCTGAAATAATTATTGGTCTACGTGACCTTGGCTTGGTATCAAGAGATCCCCAAATCTTCCACTTTATAATAAATGATTGAACAGTACTGACTGGCATTTGCAAGGCTTTGGATATCTTTTATCTTCTTTTCTAAATTTATGCAGTTCCAGTACCTTATTATGCAGGTTTTTTGACAGTTCTTTTCTGCTCCCCATGGCTCAGTATCTAGCCTGCTCAGTGCATCCATGTGAAAGCTAACAACATTGATTATTTCTACACAGACACAAATTGCAATTGAAAATGCCACAGGTGTGGGAAATTAACCTTTTGCCATTTTAACGTGTGTGTCTGTAACAAGGCCAAACATTAAAGGGTATGTACATCTTGATCAGTGCCATTTGGGAGATTTCTGTGCCAAACAACTATGTGATAATTAATGGCTTCATATGATCACTATCCTTACATAACAGTCCAATATTTTGCATGAAGAGTCATGTTGTCAAAATCTGTGCTAAAATTTCACAATTTCTGCCAGGGTATGCTAGCCTGACTTCGTCATACTCATATTCTAGTCAGAATGTGAGTCGGATACTGCTCCATAGGGCTTTGATTATGAGGCTTGTCTTAACCGAAAAAGCATTCAATTTGATAGACCTACAACCAATCAGAGCAACGCAGTAAGTGACGAATACCGTAGGAAGAACGGCAAACACATCTTTACGCTTGACAAATGCCTTGATTGCAGATCACTGTTCGTCTTTTAAAATTACTTCACTGTCAATTTCTTTTAAAACAGATGCGATAGTGGAATCTATACATCTCAATTCTCCAGCTGCTGTCATCTTTCTTGTAAACCAGTTCAAACCAAGCGCTCTTTGATGACGTGATGAAAACTTAACTGCAGATCATCTGTCCGTCATCGTATAAAGCCCGCCCTGGCAATTTGATTGGCCCGACGATTTCTGAACCGAGCATTATTACTCCTCAATGGATCGAGTCCAAACCGAACTTCCTGACCCAAAAATTTTGTGGTCGGGATTCGGGCTGGCATCCAGGCTAAGGGTATGCAATCCTATGAGCACAACTGTAAGCCTTATACTTTAATTTTAACAAGAAATTCTCAAACAAAAAACACTTTATTCAGTAGTGTTTTTTTCTACAAGGCAGGGTTCACATGTTTTGACACCCCTAAATATTCATATATTTTCCTTGGCTATCACCATAATGTAGTAGTTGCAACTTTGTGAATTTTACCAGTGTTGGTTTAGTAGTCTGAGCTCCGGACTCCGAAGCACACATGTACCCTTGCTATGGGGTTCAAGCTGACGGTCTGTGCCCTTCCTATCCGTTTCCCTCTGCATACATGTTTCCCTAGCCTCTGCTTTCTACAGTTGTATCCATAAACTAATAGAAATTACTGCAAGAAAAAAATAATTGAGGTCTAGTGCTCACACATATACCTTTGTAAACATGACAGGGCACACACAAACACATTCCTCTTTGCAGATGTATCCTGTGATGAGGGCTATTGCTGATGGATTTTCTAAAGATAGTGTAGGACAGTAAATGTAATTTTGCTCCTCATGTCAACTCTGGAATATTGTGTTTTTCTATCTGGAGGTTGCAGTGGAGGCTGCCTTATCAGATACTGCAGGAAGCATGGCCTTGATGCAGTGCATCACTTTACAGAGGTCTTGGTGCCAACGCTATGTTCCTCTTAATAGTTTTCAACTTCATTCCATGGTATTAAAATCAGTGAGAAGTTACAGCTAAAGTAACACTACATGGCAAGTACTCCAGTACTTGTATTCTGGCATTTGCCTAGCAATTCTGATCATTGGATAATAACTAATCATGAAACGTTTAGTTATGAAGCACAGACAAAACATAAGCACATTACTCAGATTTAGTCAATGTGTAATATGTGGTTAAATGTGTTCCACAAATCACTTAATAAGGTGCTCCTGATAACTAATAGTACACATGACTATACTCTGAAAATAATTTCAATTCCATGAATTAATGGAGACATCTGTGCAATGATTAGACTGTGTCTAATGCTGTGTGCACACATCTCATATCTCCCGACTTGGCAATATTAGTTTGCATTAAACATTTAAAAGCATTTTGAAAGTGTTCTGCCGATTTCAAATCGACATATGTTAATGTACAAAAATTATGTTTGCCAATTATTGTTTTTGTGTTTGATTTTGGTTGTGACAGATTGATGGTTTAATGTACCCCACAATTTATGGGGTAAGATATAGGCTACTGCAAGTCTCTCTGGACAAAGAAATCTACAACATAACATGAATTTTTTAATCAGATAATCATTAATTTAAAAGGTTGTGTCTAACACATTAGTACCTTAGGATGAGAGCAATCTAACCCGATGACAGAACTGCATGTTGAGAGAGACAGTCCAACAATTCCAGGGATTTATAGACATAGACATATTCTAAATATTTGCTTTTTAGTTATATGCAGTGGTGCAAATAACATAATACAATTCTTCAACACTATCAAATAAATAAAATGCTGAAATACCTATTGATATATGTTATACAAAAATACAACCAAAATAAATGTATACTCAATGTGTGTGCAATTGAGCAGAGGTTCTGTACTATGGGTGGTCAGACAAGTGAAGTGTTCAGCAGTCTGATTGAAAATGTGCAAAGATAGCCTACTGTACAAAAGACATTTGAAGTAGCCTAATCAGATAAAATCATTGGGTTATAGGTTGAAAAATAGCTGCTCGGATTGGAAAGTATGCAGAACACCCACAAAGCTTTCTTCAATAACTGCCTGCCTGAAGCAAGTGCTTATATGGTCACTCTACAGTCATATGCAAAAGCACCCGTGACAATTTCCATTATTTTCATTTATAAGTAATTTGGTGTTTGGATCAGCTATTTCATTTCGATTGATCAAATAACTGATGGACACAGTAATATTTCATTAGTGAAATTAGGTTTACTGGATGAACAGTTAATGTGCATTATGCATCAAAACGAAATTAGACAGGTGCAGAAATTTGGGCATCACAACAGAAATATCACATCAATATTTAATTGAGCCTACATTAACAGAAATAACAGCCTCTAGATGCTTCCTATAGCCTGTAATAAATGTCTGGATTCTGGATGAAGGTATTTTGGACCATCCCTCCTTGAACGCAAAACATCTCCATTTCAGTTAGGTTTGATGGTTGCCGAGCATGGACAGCCTGCTTCAAATCACCCCACAGATTTTCAATGATTTTCAGGTCTGGGGACTGGGATGGCCATTCCAGAACATTATACTTGTTCCTCTGCATAAATGCCAGAGAAGTGTTTTGGGTCATTGTCTTGTTGAAATATCCAGCCCTGGCGTAACTACAACTTTGTGACTGATTCCTCTACATTATTTTCAAGTATCTGCGGATATTGAGTGGAATCCATGCGACCCTCAACTTTAACAAGACTTCCAGTACCGGCACTGGCCACACAGCCCCACAGCATGATGGAACCTCCACCAAATTTTACTGTGGGTAGCAAGTGTTTGTCTTGGAATACAGTGTTCTTTTGCCGCCATGTAAAACGCCCCTTGTTATGACCAAATAACTCCATCTTTGTTTAATCAGTCCACAGCAGCTTCTTCCAAAATGAAGCTGGCTTGTCCAAATGTGCGTTTGCATACCTCAAGTGACTCTGTTTGTGGTGTGTGTGCAGAAAAGGCTTCTTCCGCATTACTCTCCCATACAGCTTCTTGTGCAAAGTGTGCTGAATTGTTGAACGATACACAATGACACCGTATGCAGCAAGATGATTTTGTAGGTCCTTGGAGGTGGGCTGTGGGCTGTGGGCTGTTTTTGACCATTCTCACCATTCGTCGCCTTTGCCTCTCCAATATTTTACTTAGCCTGCCACTTCTGGCCTTACCAAAAACTGTGCCTGTGGTCTTCCATTTCCTCACTATGTTCCTCACAGTGGACACTGACTCTGCGCTAGCTTTTCGTAGCCTTCCCTAAAACCATAATGTTGAACAATCTTTGTTTTCAGGTCATTTGAGAGTTGTTTTTAGGCCCCCATGTTGCCACTCTTCAGAGGAGATTCAAAGATAACAACAATTTGCAATTGGCCACCTTAAATTTACCATGATTGGATGCACCTTTTTATGAAGTTCAAGGCTTAATGAGCTCACCAAACTAATTGTGTGTTCCAATTAATCAGTGCTAGGTAGTTACAGGTATTCAAATCAACAAAATGACAAGGGTGCCCAAATTTATGTCTAATTTCGTTTTGATGCATATTGTACATTTTCTGTTAATCCAATGAACCTCATTTCACTACCGAAATATTATTGTGTCTTTCAGTTATTTGATAGATCAAAATGAAATTGTTGATCCAAACACCAAATTATTTATAAATGAAAATCGTGGAAATTGTCAGGGGTACCTAAACCTTTGCATACGACTGTATATCTATGATGAACTAAGGAAAATAACATTGTCATTACAAAGTTGTTTTTTACTGAAAACAATCATGCTCATCTTGTGTTTTGGTATGTTCTTGTCAATCGTTCAATGACACATTGTCCAGTTTACCTACGCGCTCAACCCTCCAACCAACAAACTGACATTCACAAATAGTGAAGTCAGAAAATAATGTTGGCTTCACCTTCAACACATGCAATTGATTGCAACATCAGGATGATTACCGTAGTCACAGAAGAGAAACTGTACACCTCAAGAGCAACCTCAGTACTACATAGTACAATATATACCACAATAATGGCCCTGATACAAGAGCTGTTTGTTAGACTGCGTGGTAAGCTATTAAATTAGTTAGACAACTGAGCATAAAAGTGTATTGTGTGGTAACATTAGTGTTGTCACTGCAACGTGAAACTTTCTCCATGAGAAAATGATTGTAAGTGGCTAGCTACTATAGCTAATATTGAAGTTAGCTTTGTATACAGCTACTTGATATGGGTTAATGACATTGGTTTAACATGACGGGCCCTATTTTAACGATCTGAATCACAAGTATGAAACGCAAAACACAAGTGACATTGTGGGAGTGTCCCAGGCGCTGTTGCTATTTAACCGGCAGGATAAATGACTCTTGCGTCTGTCCCAAATCTAAAATGGGTAGGTCTGAAGTAGCATCATTAGTCATAGGTGTGGTTTGGGCAGAACAAGCAATTAACCAATCAGAGCATCATCTCACATTCCCTTTAAGAGCAGGCGCGCTTCTTCCATGGCGGATTGCTATTATAACGGCGGATTGCTATTGATTTTTCTGTTTACAAAATGTAAATAAAGAAGGTGCAAAGTAACTAACCAGAGGTGCAAAGTAACTAATTACAATTACTCACATTACTGTAATTGAGTAGTTTATTTGTGTACTTGTACCTTTTGAAGTGTTTTTTAATATGTAATTTTACTTAAAGGTGCTATATGTAAAACGGACACACAGCGTAAAAAAATGGGTACTGCAGTTCAAATTCAAAATACCTGAGTTGTATCCCTCTGCCCCCTCCTCCCCAGAATCGAAACGTGACGAACAAGATCAGCACAATCATGACAAGCAAAACGTGTTTTTATATGGTCATGGAACCGTTTAGAAACATTCAGAGTTTTTTTAGGTTGTGTAGAATCTCTATGATCTCGTTCGTTTGCTGCTTCCATGGCTGTAGCGCGCTGGGTTTGCGTTTTTACAGGTATGCCTGACAATCCATTTGTGCTGTCAAAATGGGCAGTTGATAACAACACACAGGCCAAAACATAAACATAAATTCCGTCACGGAACGTACTTTTCCAAAAGAAAAAATACTGACATTAGCATTGTTTTCAGAAAATATAGTATTTCAGCTTAACATGTTTCGTTAATATCTAATGAGGCATTGGCGTCATTTTTGGATTTATTACAGTACATGTATTACATATAGCACCTTTAATTATGTTTTGTCTAAAGTATTGTACTTTGTTACATTTTCAATCACATCCGTTACTGAGTTTAAAAAAAGTGCAAGGAAAAACTTGCGAACATCAGCTTTATCATGCAGTGAAAGCTGTGAAAACATGCTGTATTAAGTTACCGCTAATGCAAACTGAACATTTCCTGCTGCTGCAGCTTCACATTAAAAGCATTTCACTGGTGAGACACAAGTTGACTTTTATTATGAAGTAGTCACAGGAGATTAGCCCTGACCGCTCTCATTCATCAAAAATGTGTCTACACAACAAGACAACTGTCATAGTCTAATAATAATAATGAAGCGCAAACATTCTCAAAACATCTAATTTTAACATAAAAGGTCTTTAATGTTGGTTTGCGCCATTGCTTTGGCAAAGTATCTGTCAAACAAACTAAAATCGAGAGCATGATATGGCTTTCCTTATTAAATTGCAAAAGACTGTTTTAATATAACAAGTATCTTTCAAACAAACAGGCCTATAAGTATAAATAAGATATTAAATCATTATAAATGTTATTTTTGGAGGTTAAAAAAGTAACTAAGTAACTTTTACTTAGAGTACATTTTAAATGAGCAACTTTTAACTTTTACTTGAGTAGATTTTTATACAAGTTAATTTATTTGTACTTAAGTAAAAGTTCAACAAAGTAACAGTACTTTTACTTAAGTAGAATATTTTTGTACTCTTTCCACCTCTGCACAAGACATACTTTCCGATGTTGGCAAGCAATGGCACATGCATTTCAACATCAAGTCCTCTAATACTCCTCATTTATGTCATCAACACATCCATGATTCATGGACATGTTGTGTAAAACACAACAAGCCAAAAAGAATGCTGCGACTTAAGTAGTGTAAAGTGCCTCCTGTCCTATCCAAACACCTGACGCACATTTTCAGTGTGCCGAATGTTCGTTCAATTAGACTACACTGCGTGTTTGTGTGTGTTTTTGATTAAACAGGATTTCACACACTGTTGCTGGCATCAGAAATGGTGTCATCATCTCAAAGTCAAAGTCAAAGTCAAAGTTGTTTATTTATCATATGCATCGAATAACATACATCATCCTATGCAGAGAAATTCTTATGACATGGCACGGCGCATCTATGCAGTGGGCTTAAAAGAAGAAAAAAAAAGAATTACAACAATATAAAGAATTTTTAAAATAATAATGACAGTAGTAATAATAATAATAAAACACTGTGTACTGAGCAGTGATCTGGAAAATGTACAACAGTAGAAGTAGTAAATATTATAGATTTGGCATGGAAAATTGCTTTTTAAGGGTACATTTGAATTTCTGCTACATCAGATGTAGAGAGCATAAAGTGACCAGAGAGTGTTAGTGCTCAACAGAAGATTTGCGATCAGTGTCTGTGTTCCATGTTGAGCAGCCGAATGGCCTGGGGGAAGAAACTGTTTTTAAGTCTGGTGGTCCGTGCCTTGATGCTCCGGTAACGTCTACCAGACGGCAGTAATGAGAAAAGTTCACGGCCTGGGTGGCTGTGGTCTTTAAGAATGTTCTTAGTTTTCCTGAGGCATCGCTTATGGTAGATG
>JACXGM010009790.1:0-17420 GCA_016801145.1 Umbra pygmaea | reverse complement strand
TTTTACCTAAAAAATGAAATACTTTAAATACCGGGATACCGTCAAACATTTGAAAAATATCGGGGTATTAAATTTAAGCCATACCTCCCAGCCCTACCTCAGGCTCATCGATATCACTGACTATAATTACAATTGTGTATTCCATTAAACCAATGTGTTGCTTCATGCTGATTGTGTATAACAATTTTATTTATTATATTCTTTCATTTGCAACCCTGACAGTGTTAAACGGTCATAGGAGCAAATAAAAAATGTACAGGGTGTGTAAATCAATTAATGTTACAATACTTGGTTGTTTAACAAGTTCTGCAGGAGTGAATAGTAAATGTTTGTACTCAATCTTTGGTTTCTACAGTGAAAGGGGATACATTGATGTTGGTCCATATCAAACAGACCATGCATTAAAATACCTGTCACAAACAAACTTCGATGTATTGCACTGCACTGGCACATACGGATCAAGATTAGCTGCTGAATATCTTACCCTATTAGTCTACACTGCTAGTGTCCCGTGATATTCGCTGGGGTCACGTTGGCGGCTATTTTTGCCTCTTTGCCTCTATTTTTACTCTTAAATGTGTAGGCCTACGTGGATCTGGATGTTGTCTTTTAACGAAAAAATATAAGAGTTTATTTAAAATGTACAAATATTATTATTAGACCATAATAGCCTAGGCTATAACAAAAAGTGCATTATCCATCTGATTTCTGGGTGTGCCAGCTGCCTCTTTGGGTGGCACAACCACACCCTGGCACACCGGTGACTATGCCACTGCTCCAAAAAGGTACATTTTAGACTCATCTGCCCAGATAATTGACTAAAAAAAACATTCTGGTTTGTCTAGGTGGGCTCTGGCAAAGTTACTGTAGGTTTGGTTCTTTTTTGACAGCAGAGGCTTCTAGCAACCCTCTCATTAATGCCATTTTCATTCTGTGTCCTTTTTAATCATTGAAGCATACATGTAACCGCAGATGCAGCAAGAGAGTTCTGTAAATATTAAAAACTAAATAGTATATAAATGCACAAGGGCTTCCTGCAGCACTGTATAATCCCTACGCTAACTACTGTGTGCAGTTACATTAGTATGTGACGTCAATCCATATTTGTCAGACTTTCCCTAACAGTTATTCTCTGCTTAAACATGCTTTATAGTGGGAATGGATGTGAACAAAACTAACTTTTATCGCAATATGTTTTAGTCTATTGAATATTAGGAAACCCTTTAACTTTTAAGACTGTCTTATTGCCCAGCCTATGTATATTTAGTAGGTCAATACTAAAAGGAATCTCTGTTGTCGTGGGTGAATTCACCTTTGCTGGTTTTATATGTGGATCATTGTTGTGTGTCTGTGGGCAGAGCACGAGTCTTGGCTTTGCAGGATTTAGCTGGAGGTGACATGGGAAGTGGCCTCCTTGATTCCTGCAGGGATTTCCTGTCGCTATTATTCGTAAGAGGAAGCAGGTGCTTGTCTCAGACTTTATCTCTCCTATTGGACTCTTCCTCTCAACAACATCCACAAACACACATGAACACAAAGTCATGTAAAAATGTTCGCTTAGTTACTGGAATGTGAATGAATTGTGTGTCGCTGATATATAATGTAGGCTGTAATAATCACATTGATCTAGGCTAAGACGTTCTGCACTAATTGTTAGTGGGCCGGCAGCCTGAAGGTCTTGCTTTATCTCGTCCTCTTGTTTGTAATCTATCTCTGTCGCTACTGCGTGAGTGAGATGGAGAGAGGCTGGAATTACACTCACCCCCGACAGCATTCCTCTGCCATCTCCCCCGCATCCACCTCCTTACCCCCCTCCCCTTTCCCTATCATTCCACGCATTCCTTCCGATAGATCTAAAGACCAAATCGGAGATTCTTTTGGCGCTGCTTTAAAGTCCCATTTACACCAGTCAGAGAAGGACCTAGCCATTGTGAGGGTGAAGATGGCTCTTTGGTGGTTTGTGGTGGGTTCATATATTTGAATGTGCTTTTGCCTACATTTTACTGCAAACACACGTCCTACACTGTAGTCCTGCCCTAGGACTTCCTTTGCCTGAGGCGGCGCTACATGGAAACGTATTCCATAGGGGGTTTTCAGAATCCGCACTGACAAAGTTGTTTCACCTCAGCTTACAAAACAAAGAAGGTTAACGGGTGAAAAGTTTGTCTGGGCGATGCTCCAAACACAGTAGAGACATCGTACAGAAGCGTTAGAAGCAGCAGTCTAATGTCTGTGTCCGTTTGAAGTGCAGTAGTATACCACAGTCCCCTGCTGCTCTCTATGCTCCATACCGTCACGTAGTCCCCTGCACTGCTCCCTTGCCTATCGCGGAGGTAATCAAACAGGAACCTCTCTCCCTGTCAGCCAAGCAGCACCACCAGCTAGATAACTGTAGTCATAGCAAAGGCTGCTTGGCTTTGAACACTGCAGCCCTCCTGTGGAGGTGGGGCTTAGAGGCACAGTTCCCACCAGGCCTTCCAGAAAACATCTGAAAAATGTCACAGACCGGAGATTACGGGAAAGCGGATGTTTGGGAAACACAGCAATTGTCTTTTCTTTTTTAATGTGTAACCCAACATTGCTTACTAGCATAGGTGTACTATAAAGCAAAGCAGTACTTTTGAAATATACTGATAAGAATGCCTTTGTTTGCTTTTGTTCATCTTGTTCATCTTGTCCTGACTGCTCTAACACTCTCCAACTTCCACCTCAGGCTTTGCTGAAGATGGACTGCCAGGGCTTGGTGGCCAGGTTGGTGATGGACTTTGTCCTGCTGACCACAGCTGTGGAGGTGGCTGGGCGTTGGAGGGAGCTGGCTGAGAGGCTAGCCAAGGTGTCCCGTCTGCAGATGGAAGCATACGAGGCACCGCACCGAGACAAAAATGGTGTAGTGGACAGCGAGGTGAGACTGACTTCTGATCTGATGCAAAGTGGAACTAAAACGCTGTTGGTAGCAATTTATAAATTACACATGTATTAATGGTGGCCTAGGCCAGTAGCTACCAAAACTTCAAGGTGTTACATGTATTAGATTTACCCCTAAGCTAACCCACCTGAATCAACTTTTCTACTAACTATGAAGCCCTTGAATGATTGGTTCAAGGCTACAACACGATAGGGATGGCTGGGGCCTGGGGGTCATCAAAAGAGGTTTGTGAACCATTGATATTGACAGACACATCTGGATAAATATAATTTGAAACTAAGATGTATAAACATCTTGATGCATTAAACTGGCAAAATTTAGAGATTTATGTCTTATATAGTACTCTGCAAAAGTCTTAGGCACCCTAGATATTTTTCAACACAAATCTAGTCCTAGATGTTTATTTTCTGTCTTCTGCCTGCTTTATTTTTCAATAAAGCAATTTTCACATTTTCAAAAATTCACTTGCCAAAAAAGGTCATGTTAGACTATGATTTTTATTTTGGTAAAGAAAGTAGCATATTTTGTAATAGACCACTTTTCAGATAAAAGCCAGTGCTTGTTGAAACAAAAAAATTGGTGCTAACAATAAAAAACATGATTATTTGATAGAACCAAACTTACTAACTGAAATAAAAATGTGTTTATAAGGAATCAAACTGGGTAAAGAACAACCAAACTAAATGGTTTCTTTATAGTATTAGATTTTATATTTATGAATTTTCCCTGAAGTAACGTTTAGAGTCTTTGGTTTACTGAACTGTTTTACGCGTGCCTAAGATTTTGCACAGTACACTATATCCCTGTCTTATTGCTACTCTGTACTGTCCACAATCTGTCTCTTTGCCTCTCTGCACTTTGTAATCCAACAACATAATTACGACCTTAAGATACTCCCTTCAGGCGCCTCCCATTTCTCTCTCCTTGTGTAGGCCATGTGGAAGCCAGCCTATGACTTCCTGTTGACCTGGGCAGCCCAGATCGGGGACAGCTACAGGGACGTGATCCAGGAGCTGCACATGGGTCTGGACAAGATGAAGAACCCCATCACCAAGCGCTGGAAACACCTGACAGGCACACTCATCCTGGTGAACTGCCTGGACACCCTGCGGAGCTCCGCATTCAGCCCCGGCACTCAGGATGACTGTGCCATCTAGAGAAATATGGCCATTGTTTTCACTCATCGGTGCAATTAGTCTCGTCTCCTTTAATCGTCACTAAATGGAAAGCAGTTTATTTCCTATTAGTATGGATAAAGAAGAAGCAGTCACTTCACACTATAGAGACTACCCTATAGAGTCCACCTCTTGCTCTCCTTCCTACATCTACAATATATCCATTCTAACCTTAGCCTTGACCTTAACCTACTGGATCATTTTGCAGTAGGCTACCTGCCTGGCCTGCAAAACTATGACAAATTAATTTGTTTACTTCTATGAAATTAACATATTTACTAGCTAGCTCAGCGTTTTAGCTTGCACCTTACATTTGTTAGGTACACAGCAAAAACATCAGTGTTAAATGAACACTCCAGTGGACCTATATACACACTGAATAGTGCTAATTTAACACTTAGGGTGTTGATTTAACACCAAAGTTTTTACTGTGTATGAATTAGAATTTGTACTCATGAATTGCTAGCTAGAGCTATGTAATATGCTTCAAATGTGTTAGTCAGCCCTTGCTCTGACAAGGATTGCAGTTTTAAAACCACAATCCATGTTCCAGGACAGGACGAGTTTGTAGGAAAGCATTTTTATTTGAACCTTAATCTCCAGCTATAGTGCCGTTACTCCACTTGGCATTTCGACTCTCAGATGGGCAACTTACATTATAATTTTGCTGGCCAGGCCTGTCCTCTTTGCCTCTCTGTTTAAGATATCTTCCCATAGTGTGTTGAAAAAGGTTACACCCTGTTTGTATTGGAGATTCTGCACAAGAGCTGTCTGTCTGTCTGTCTGTCTGTCTGTCTGTCTGTCTGTCTGTCTGTCTGTCTGTCTGTCTGAGTTCTGTTTCCTCCGAATCTGCCTTCAGCCCTTAACCCCCAGGAGGACTAGACCACTAGACTGCCCCCTGCACCCGAAGGAGGACTAAACCTGTAGACTGTCTCCCAAATCCGCCTCCTTTTAATGGCCACCAGCCAAACTACACAATGCCACAGTCTCTGTATGCACAAATACTATTTTAATCATTGTTGTCTGGCATAGTATGTATTTTTTTACTCTAAAAATGGCACAGTCTTTTTTAAAGACAACTTTTGTTCATAACTGTGGTCTCGACTGAGTGCTTATAGAAGTGATAACCTTGGTTTTTATCCTTGTCACGTGTCAATCGAGCTAAATATGTTTATTTATAAAGCTGTGGAATTTCTAAGATGAAAATGCACTCTTATTGTTTATGGTTCATATCATGAGTGCGTTGTTTTATTTCAGCTACTTTGTTAGGAACCTTATTTTTTAGGATCAAGTTCACAACTGTGTGTAACAGATTAACTTGTGTTCATTCATTTCAGGTAGTTATGTTTCTTCTATTACCTCTTTTCACATTTGTTTTAGAAAATAATCTCTTTCCTGTTGATATATATTATGTTTACCCATTTTCTTCCCCTCCCAATGCCCACTAACCCTGCCTTGTCGGCAGCTTGGACAGATTTGTGGGATGGCGAGGGGCACGCACATGGTTCATCCAACCACATTTCGCCCAGCCCCCGATTTTTTCCACATGTCTTATCCAACACGGAAGCTTTGAGTCAGATCATGCATGGGATGATTACGTTCACCAACTATACTTCCACATTTTAATCTACAGGTGCCCAATCTGCACAAGGGTCCCTGGAGAGTGACTTGGCAGAATCAGAGATGCAACAAGTTAGTGTAATCGATTACTTTTCTGGGTTGGGCTGAGTTCACAACTTTTAGGAAGTTCCTCAGTAAGACCCTATTGACCAGGTAAAAGAAGTTCATAACTTAACAGTGATCTATGAAAAACTAAAGCATGACAACACTGTAAAAAAAGTTGTAATTTGACGGGAAATCCACTGTAAAAGTTTACAGTGTTTTACCTTCAATTGGAACAATAAGAAACATTTAAAAAAATTACAGAACTTCTTTTACCTGGTCATTAGAGTCCGTACTGAGGAACTTCCCAAATGTTGTGAACTCAGCCCAACCCAGAAAAGTAATCTATTACACTAACTTGTGGCATCTCTGGACAGGATAGATAATCTGATCTACCCAAATCCTGTCAATTTGCGCTGCCTCTTGCAGGAGGTGCAGAGATATTCATAGTCAGTCTTGAACCAATGACTCCTGCAATGCAGCAACTTAGCCCACTACGCCACGCGGACCCCCTCCTGTGCATGTTTTTTTGTCTTTAAAAAAAAACATTTTTACCAAAGCTTGTCAGCAGTTAATATGGCTTTAAATATACTTAGTTGACATCTTTCAATGTTCAATAAAGTTTGCTGCAATGCTAAATAGTTGAAAGATTTCATGAACGCTATGTTTTCTGTGTGTGTTGTAATCAGTGATCAGCACTTTGCTGCAGGTTAATCCACATTTCAAATCTGTTTTGTGATTGTGTACTTCTTTGGAGAATAATATAAATAAAATGTAAATATTTGTACACATTACTCATTTATGCTGATTGCTGAATGATTTAATTCCCTTACAGCAGTAGGCCTAATTGTTCTCATTGTCAGTTTTGTTTGTGTTCTTGGAATTTGAATTTTCTTGTACACTTCACAAATAATGTTATAGTTACGGAAAACAAACTTATCATCAGGTTGCTACGTGACAGGTTGCTACGTTTGGTTTTTAATCAGCATTCTGTTTGTGGAGACCACACAGAAACATCACAGAGAATAGAACATACTCTTTTGAGAACAAACAACATACTGGCGCATAGATGAATAAAGGGATTCTAGGATGACACACTAATGACTAACTAGGTGATACGGTTTGAGTGAAAGGGAGTTTGAAATCTACCAGAGATAGCCTCACCTGAAATAGGGAGGAAAAGATAGAGACGTATGAAATGGGGCAACAGGAGGATGGTATTTTCAGTTTGGATGACCTCCAGTAGCCTGTTTGCTTATCTAACTTTCTGCTTTGCCAAGCACTCCCATCACTTAGATATGTCTGATGTTGAAACCAACTGTCAAACTGTGCTTAGCTGCATCATAACGGTTTCAAGGATGTCGCTGCATCCCTGCATCATAAAAGCATGCAGGGCCTTCATTAAATACCCAGATTAATGGAGCTGAAAATATATTTTTTTAAAGGGGCTGGAATTAATTAGGACAGAATATGGTCAGACATGCATCACAATGCTGCTTTGAGTGTGGTTAATGAGCACCCCAGGGCAATGGCCAGGGAAACAGCTTGGCACCTCACACATACATTAGCATTGGCGTCATTATATATACATTTTGATTTTATTGTTGAATTGTGTATAGTGAATCAGGTAGGTGTGCTGTTGTGGTTCAACTTTAAGTTTGTCTTAGTGTTTTGAAATGAAGTCGTCACATTTGATATTATAGTCACTTGTGTGGACCTAGGTGTACCGGTCGGTAAATGTAAATTCAACCTGGAGTTAGTGAGGAGTATTGTGGATTTTAACATTTTAAGTCTGACATATGACAAAATGTGGTTATCAAAAATAAACTCAGTTTAAACTTAGACCTCATTTCCACATACAGTTTAGCAGTATTTTTTCCACATACAGTTTAGCAGTAATTCTGGGTTTTCATGAGCTGTATGCCAAAATCATCAGTATTAAAACAATAAATGACCTGAAATATTTCAGTTGGTGTGCAATGAATGTAAAATATATGAAAGTTTATATGCTGAGCTGTGGCACAAGATTTTAACTGTACATGTGACAAATAAACTAAATGTTGACTTGATGACATGACAAAACAGGCTAATCAACAGGGATCATTAATAACAAACTGCCCCCCCCCCACAAGTTCACTACAAACAAATGTATATTGCCAGAATAAAATAAAAAATCCCAGTGCATTCCTCTAACCATTTTTTCCTAAATAAAATAAATAATGAAACCATCTGTATGGTCAGTAATTTAGCTTCCAATGTTAGTATGGTTGAACATAGCATTTCTTACCTGACTGGGGAGGTGTCGCTTCAGAGACGTCTTATGTCTAATCAGAGATGTTGCACTGTCATTCTTGTTTGAGAAGATCTGGTCATAGAATTGCATAGATCAATAGACATTTCTTTACATCTTACACCTCCCAGACATGATTTTCTTACATCAGGGATAAGTTTGGTAAAATACTGCCTATCTGCCCTCCGTTACTTTCCTCTCCTTCGCACACTCACGCTTACTCACTGAGAAAAGGAAGATGGGAAATTTCCATAGCTCAGATCTAAATGTATGAATTTGTGATGACCAGCGGGGTACTGGAAAAATCAAAATACAGATTTCACAAGAGATTATAAAAGCTGATTTTTCCTAAAATATTTGTTTTAATTTTAACACAAATTTAGTAAATTATTCTCAGTTATTTTCACATATTATGAGAAGAAATAACAGAGGTGGAAACTTTTTTTACAAAATTATCAGAAAGTACATTTTCTGATAATGCAACATGTAGCTGCTCACTCTGACACAAACAAATTCAAATTTCCAGCCTGAATAAGTAACAGTTTAACCCAATATTATTCTGTATCGGGCCATGTTCAAAGACTAGAAAGACAGTGTTTAATAAAAAATAATGGAGATACAGTTTCTCCACACAAATAATAGCATATTTTAAAAAGTAAGCATTATTGCTCAACTTGTTTATATTTTAAATCAAATTATTAATTATTAGTAACTAGGACTAGGCGCTGCACTGGACATCAAAAGCATTTTGCCCATGGATGTAAACAAAAAAATGGCCTTAGAGAAAGTGTAGTTCATTAAATGAAAGTGCAGTATTATTTTTGTTCTGGAGTGGATTTCTATCGGTCTGTCATTTTCTTTTAGAACCTATCAATACAACCGAATAAAGGTCAGCCTCATGATGATCCTTAGAAACAGACAGCATCTCAGAGAAGTAATGGGACTATCGCCTCTCACACATTAAAAATATTTTGTTTTTACATGCCCTCAAATAATTTATTGGGCAATCCTTCCCATCTTCACTGCAACAGATTGAAATCTGAAAAATATTTTTGTTCATTTTGCCATTTGACACAAGCCAAGTTAGCAACTTACTTGTAACTGACAGAAATAAGTGGTCTTCACTGATGAATTATAACATACATGAAGATCCATTACATTTTGACCACCTGCGTAATAATGTGGAGGTCCCCCTAATAAGCAACAAACTGCTTTCTCACTTTGTCCATAAAGTTGATGTGTTAGAAGCAAGAAAAATGGGCAAGGATTTAAGCAAATTTGACATGGGCCAAATTCTGATGACTAAATGACTAGGTCAGAGCATCTTCAAAACTGTAGCTCTTTTGGGGTGTGGTGGGCTGCAGTGGTCAGTACCTGTAAGTGGTCCAAGGAAGGGAAAACGGTGAACCGGCGGCAGGGTCATGTGCAGCCAAGGCTCATTGATGCATGTGTGGAGCGAAGGCTGGCCCATGTGGTCTGATCCAACAGACGGGCTACTGTAGCTCAAATTACTGAAAAAGTTAATGCTGGTTCTGATAGAAAGGTGACCAGAACACAGTACATCACAGTTTTTTGCATATGGGGCTGCTTTATTTACATAAATATGTAAATAAATAAAAGTTATATCTCTGTCATCTAGTCGCCATGATAATTGAATTACATCATTGGTTCATGATTCCCAAAATGCAGGTTTTGGTGGTATATTTTTTTTAAATGTGCTTTATGCATTTGTGTACATAATACTGTCAACAGTCATTTTCAGGCCCACTATATACTGTATTTCTTTTCTTGGTACACTACCTCTTGCCATCAGTCCACCTATGACGTTTTGAATTTCCTACATATTTTGGAGTGCTACTGAATGGGCTATTGCAAAAATATATTTGGGGCCACAGACATTGTTTTTTGATTTAGTCTTAAACCAAAATTATGAAAAAGTATGTCCTGCTATGCCACTCATCTGGTTATAAACTAGCTTTTCAAAGTAAACTAAAAGTAATGGAAAGTAACATTTACGTTACTGATTACAGTTGTGGATGGGTAAATAGTAACTAACCTCCCCAACCCTGGTTATGGCTGATCGGTGTATTTCTATAATACACATGCTTGTAATTATATGTGTGAATTTCAATGGTAGACTTGGTTAACTGTCATTCAGTCAGTAAACCAAACTAGATGCAGCTTTTCCATGTTAGTTACATGGCATCACAAACACACTTTACTAATACATTATGACACATATCAACATATCTACTTAGGCACTGCATTCACACCTAGTGTCTACTTATACAATGACGTGTACTGTAGATCAGAGCTTACTTTTTAATTTTTATTTTATTTCACCTGTAGAAACACCAGCGTGATGAAGGTCTTTCAAAGCTGAGATTTTTGTAATCAAAAATACAAATACAGAATTTCGAATAACAATGACTTTCAACAACATACAGTATACTAAATTTGACATGGATTTAATTTGCCTCATAGGAAACCAAACTTTATGAGTGAGATTTTCCCGGAGAGCATTCCAGGAGTGAGGGACATTGCGTGTATCACTAAAGCCCAAAAATAAAATACCTGTTCAGCTCCTGTGTTTAGATAACTCTGTTTTGTTGAATGTGAACAAGAAGCTGAGCCAGTGCTATCAAGCAAAATGTCACTGTGAGTAAGATGAGATGTTTTAAATTGGCTGTTGATTGAGACCAAGGAATATCGAGTCATCAATTTCACTGCAGCCCAGACGGTGACATTTTCCTTCCATTCTCCCAGACAGCTCCCTCTTGAGGGATTTATATAATTCTAACTGACATTAGGTGAACAACAGGCCACTTGTTCTTAATAGGACTCCTGTGTGTGTGTCTGCTGGGAAAGGTGAGCAAGAACGAAACCTGGCCATGTGGTTGGACTGTGTTCTGCACCTGCCTATGTATACAACACTCGAGCTGCCCCTCTGCTTGTGACATCTCATTAGTGGGATGGGAATGGAGCCACTTAACCCTTGAGAGGGAGAGAGAGAGAGAGAGAGAGAGAGAGAGAGAGAGAGAGAGAGAGAGAGAGAGAGAGAGAGAGAGAGAGAGAGAGAGACTGCAGTTTGTGTCTAAGGCCGAGTGGTTCCTGGTCAATCTTTGGATGGGGGACCACATACAGTATGCTGCTCGATGTAGTGTTGGAGGGCCAGTATGGGGGAATATTTACACTTGTTTTAACTTACTAGCTGTAATCAGGGGGAACATGAAATTAATTTATCATCTGTAATGAACTCCATGTTCAGCCAAAACATAAACGCTCATGCTCTCTGACTTTTATCAATTTATTTTAGCTAGTAGTGGCTAAAGTTGATGTAATGGCTGTTGGAAGAACAAAAAACATGGACTACGAACGCACAGTGTGCGCGTGTGAGAGATGCTCCTGACATTTCCACTTTCCACTAAACATATGCTACCCTCTCAGCAGCAGCTTGATTAACTGAAACACACTGGTTCAAGTGCCACCATGGCCAAATACAGTAGGATGTTTCCTAAATAATTCACGTCATAAGACACAATCACTTCTAACCCCTGCTGCTCACCATATACTATTAGTAATATTATTATCATTTTCATGTTTATGTCGACAAAACTGTTCTTATGTATTATCATCGTTATCTTGTTTGAAGAATAAGAAGCCTCCAAAATCCAAATATCAGGACATTTTGGGTAACATTATGTGAATAGTCAACCTTTTGAGCTTTTGACTTTCATTTATTGGTAACTGCAAATGAGAAGGTTAGTAACTACTGGTTTACAATCAATCCTTCACCCTTCAATGTATCCAAGGAAGATTTATATCCTGGTATTTTATCTAGGTCTATATGGGACAAATATATTTACTTTCAATTGACAAACTATCCAGTGAAATTTTGAAAAGGAATATATTATTTGCCAATTATCGTTTCCATACCTTCATCGAACAGGATAGTACTGGTGTGGTGTAACTGTGACATCTCGTTTAGCTCAGGATAGAGGTGCATACTGCTGTCACGTAAGGCCAAGCAGAAAGGAGCCTGTCTAATTTCTTCTACAGGAATTCACATGGGGCTTGCAGCTTATGCATCAGTCCTGCTTTGGTGTGGTTTAGTGTGTCTGATGAAAGTCTGGGTATGGAACTACATGGGAGAAGACTGTCTCTTGTTCTCTCTCTGACAGACCTGTCCTTTTCAATTTCTTCCTTTGTCTCTCTATCCGACTCTATTTCTTTCTCTCTCAAATGTGTTGTGCCAGCTATCTATTGTTGAGGCGTGAGCGCATGGACAGCCTGATTACCGGATTCATATGATGAAACAAAGTGGAATGGGGCTAAGAATGAGATGAAGCGATAGAACTGATTCGTTATAGCATCATACTGTTTGCATGACTTGTTTCCTACTTACATTTTGGACAGGCAATCAGGGAACATTAAACCTCATCTTGGTTATCTCCTCTGTATTCCATCTGATTTGCTTTTGGACCTGAAGTGGAAGCTGCGGTCTGTGGGTGACTAACACTCAACTGAGGGCACAACCCCATGTCCTTAAGGAAACAGCACAGACGCAAGCAAGCTACACTCAATCAGAATCAGCGCACAATGGAAGGATACCACAGTGTGTATCATATGATACTAAAGTCCATATGGTAAGCATTTCACGATTAAATGATTCTTTAGTGTGGAGTACTACAACCCCAATTCCGAAAAAGTCGGGACAGTATGAAAATTCAAAAAAGAAAGTACGGAATTTTTTTTAACACAATATGTGATGTTTTAATATGTCAATTTTATTTTTTTAAATAAACACATTTAAAATCTGATGACTGCAACACACTGCAACAGAGGTGGGAGTGTTGACTGTTTACCACTCTGTAACATCACCTTTTCTTTTAATAACACTTATTAAGCATTTGGGAACTGAAGACAGGTTGGTTCAGTTTAGCAAACCAAATTTCCGCTTTTGCGCTTCATAATGTGCAACACATTCTCAATCGGAGACAGGATAGAACAGCAGGAAGGCCATGCTAGCACCCGCACTCTCTGCTTATGCAACCATGTGCTTGTAATTTGGGCAGAAAGTGGTTTGACGATGTCCTGCTGGAAAATTCAGGGACGTCCCTGGAAAAGACGATGTCTGAATGGCAGCATATGTTGCTCCAAAAAGTTTACATGTCTTTCTGCTTTAATGGTGCCCTCACAGATGTGCAAGTTACCCAAGCCATGGGCACTGACACACCCCCATACCATGACAGACCCTGGCTTTTTGACCTGATGCTGATAACAGTTTGGATGGTCCTTTTCCTCTTTGGCCCAGAGAACATGAGGGTTGTATTGTCCTAAAACTATTTCAAATGTTTACTCATCGAATCACAAAGCACAATTCCATTGTGCTACTATCCAATTCAGATGAGACTGAACCCAGAGAAGTCGGCAGCGCTTCTGGTCAGTGTTGATGTCTGGCTTCTGCTTTGCATAGTAACACCTTAATTTGCATCTGTGGATCCAGCACTGAATAGTGTTGACTGTATTCCTGACATGGCATGGGATTTAAGGATATACAGCATACAGGAGAACATAATGTAATATGGTAAGCGCTGCAGTGATGCTACTGTACAGTTTTAATATACAGTATTATACTATGTAGTACAAATTTTTTAGTGATTCTACAGTGGGTACTATAGTACTCTACAGTATACTACAGAGTACTACTTTGTTATACGTCTGTAGGTTTTTGTTTGTATGGGCTGCTACTAAAAGAGACTACAGAGACCATCTATTGAAAGAAACACAGTCACAGTGCTCCTAGTAAATACTGATACCATGGCAACCCCCAGAGTGCACCCTGGCAAATTGACATAGCTTTCGTGTTTGTGAGTATGTTTGTGAGTGTGTGTGTGTGGTGATAGATGAGAAAGGGGTGGTGGGTGGGTATGTTGGGATAGAGATGGAGGGATGAGAAGAAAGAGAAACTGTCTGGAGAGATAGATTCAGAGAACGAGAGAAAGGTAGGACAAGAGAAAGGACGTAAATGGGAATATAAGAAAGAGCAATATTAAAGAGGAGGGATGCCAATACTTCTCGTGGGGGATATGGGTCCACTGTGTTACACGCAGATCCTTGTGGCAGAATCTTATAATGTAAACAAGGACACAATAAGATTTACTGCTATGTAAAAACCAAAGGCAAGCCATTAATTTAATGACTAGAATTTATCAAACAAAGTACACAAAATGACTGAAGAACAACAATACAATTAAAATGAATATGTGAAACGAGCATGAGTGATGGGAGCATGAATGTTTGTATTATTTGGTGTCAGTGACACCATTACTGGATACTATTCATTCTCCATTCTTATACAACATGTTATGTAAATTAATTCATCATACGAGGGCTGTGTGATGGCTCGGCATATTCACAATAAAAGAGGAGTCATGCAAATCTATTACATCGCAATCTCTGCAGACACCTGTGTTGAGGTGGATATAATCAGTGGGAAATTTGTTTTCATTTTCACCGGTGTGACAGGTCGCATTCTCTGGACGAGCCTATCAGCATTTACCCCCGTTGAGTGACAGTTGATGTAGCTGGGGTTGCTTTTGGTATGGCTCCTGGCCCATCATGCTAAAATCATTTTCTTTGAATATCCCATCTTGGCAATGACATAACATTATGCATATAGTCAGGTTCAAATGTACAGGGCAGCAAGTAGCAATGGTGAACTCTCACATCCATTCTGTCTCCAAGGACAGTCTTTCCCAGAATGCTTATTGGTAGGCCACCCCATCTCAAACAGAAGTCAGACATCCCATGCAGCACCACTCAGTCAGAAACATGCAGAATACGCTTACTACCTACAACTGTGTCGCACATTAAAATGAAACATGACATGATTTGTGCAAAGGAAGCCACAGCCTAAATGAATGCCATGGCTGAGCCACGGAGCAACTGAGCTACGGAATGGGAAGTAATGAACTACAGCAAGATTTTATATCAATAACAATAGTGGGGATAAGTAGCTGATCATCTGAAAAATGATTGAAAAAGGCTAAACAGCTCTGTTACTTTGTTGGTTATGACACACTATGAAATGGCTCAACTACCAAACATAAACCCAAAGACTTAATATCAGTAAATTCTTTATTACAGCGGTCACAGTCAGGACTCAGCTACAGTAATTGGTTTTCCTGCGCTCCCTCTGCAAAGCCCATAGGCTCGACTCATTCAATGCTCTAATGGAAAGAGTGAGGTAGTATTATTTATTCAAAACCTCTTTGTGGGTGTTTCTACTTGGGTTCTCCATGTCATAAGAATGTCTGTTCTACTTTCTCACATC
Source organism: Umbra pygmaea (assembly GCA_016801145.1). Classification (NCBI taxonomy): domain Eukaryota; kingdom Metazoa; phylum Chordata; class Actinopteri; order Esociformes; family Umbridae; genus Umbra; species Umbra pygmaea. Next base: position 2,031 of record JACXGM010009790.1, on the reverse strand, counting down.
ATGTAATGTCATTCGACCAACCCCTCACATTCCATACTGCAATCACACATACTGATACATTCATTAGTATCTTTTTTAATGTCTCTGTGTTGTCTATACAAATCATACAATATACAAGCATGCACACACCCACAAACATATACACAAATACATACATGTATACACACACACACAAACATGTATACACATACATGCTCTTTATTGTCCATCAAAGGCCTTTCCATCAAAGCATTTTGTTGATACTTGGAGCAGGAAAGTGGGATTTCATTCCATCTAGATATTGTTCATGCACCGCCCTCTCCATTTCTCTACGCACAACCCAGAGAAAACATGCTCTTTTCAGGGAGGCAAGCTGGGGATGTCAGCTACCATTATCCACAACCACGGGTGTACCTACCATGACACAAACCAGGCTTTTATCTCTCCACTCTCAGCTTCAGGACAATATCCACATGAAACTCTTCTAAAGTCAGCATGGCTTGGTGGCCCAGTATACCTTTGATACTGATGTAGCCTTAAGAGGTGGAGAAGTTCAAGAAATGTTGTTATAATGGTTCAATGGATGAGGGTTGACCGTGATGCGATCATTACGACAGGCCAAAATGAGTGCCCTCAGAAGTAAAATGTGACTTAAAAAATAACGTTACATGGAGTCATCGTCTGAAACAATAATGGTTCATTAACAGTTGTATTTGCATAAGTTTTGGCACCCCTGGGAAAGAAAATAGACCTCAGTCAGGTAAAAAGTGAAACATGCCAACTTTCTGCAACATTTAATTTAACGGCTCAGTAGTTAGGAGGTCAGTATTCAGAAGGTTGCTGGTTCGATTCCCCACTGTGCCAAATGTTTTTGTGTCCATGAGCAAGACACTTTACTCTGAGTTTCTCCATGGGGATGTCCCTGTAAGTACTGTAAGTTGTTCTGGATAAGAGTGACTGCTAAATTATAAAAATGTTAAAAAAGTAATTAATTAACAGAAGTCAACGACAATGCAAAGATGTGGGCGCCCTTCCAACTAAGGCCCAGGAAAGTTGATTGATTTGTTAGGGATTCAATTTGTCAGGTGACATCAACACCAGGGTGCCAGCTATTACTCTGAAGTAAGATAGCTGTTCTGACTGGTTCCAACAACAATGGGCTCCTCTAAGCAGATGTCTATAGACTTGAAATGTTAGATCATTTCAACAGTCAGAAACATTGTAAAACAATTAGTTAAATGGAACAATTCAAATTCAAGATCTGGAAGACCAAGAAAAATATGGTCAGATCTGCATAATGAAACCCACAGGTCAATGCAAAGGACCTTCAGAAGAGTTTAACTGGGGGGGGGGGGGGGGGTCCAAACATTTACACACACCAAGTTCACTTTTGTTTAATATTTTGAATCTATTAAAAGTGCAACTAAATAGTACTCATACCAACTTGCCCATATCAACATCTGTTCACAGGAAGATTCATAGTCACATCAGCTTTTTCCCAAGGTGCACAAACATTTACATACAAATGTATGCATTACTACCTCTTCCTCTATCTCCCAAACATCTGTGAGGCAAGAAATCTGACAGGGGTATGGCATTATGGAAAACACACCAAGGCTAAGAGCTGTTCTTACAAAAGAAAGTAGTGCTTTGATACAGTAACCCCGAGGTGCCTTACAGCTTTTATAAACTGGCAAGCTACAAGATAATACAGTTTCATGCGAAAGTATTCGGCCCCCTTGAACTTTTCAACCTTTTGCCAGAAAGTCAAAGTCAAAGTTGTTTATTTATCATATGCATCGAATGACATCACATCATCCTATGCAGAGAAATTCTTTTGACATGGCTCGACACTGTAACGATTCCCAATTCCCCTTCCCTGGACACTGCCACTTCCCTATTCCATCCCGCTCAGAACTACAATTCCCATACATCAGTTCTACTTCCTGTGGACTACAGCTTCCCTAGTCATACCTCCTAAGAACTACAGTTCCCATACCCGGACTCAATTATCATGATTCACCACACCTGCATACTCCATTTTGTATATAA
>JACXGM010009789.1:0-11921 GCA_016801145.1 Umbra pygmaea | reverse complement strand
TGCTGGTCAGTGCATCCTCTTAGAACACGGCCTGGAATGCCATCTGGCCCTGGAGACTTCCGCGGGTTTACTCTTTTAAAATCTCTCCTTACATCAGCCATGTCCAGGGACAGAGTGTAGTCGTCAGGGTTCTCAGCTAGCTTCTCAGGAGTGAAGTTGGCCACCTCAAACCGTGCAAAGAAGGTGTTGAGCTCGTCGGGGAGCGAGGCGGGGGGATTGGCATCATAGCTATTTCTGCCTTTGTACTCCGTTATCTGCCACAGTCCACACCACATGCGCCTTGGGTCTGAGTTGTTGTAGGTGGACTCCAATTTGTCCCTATAGCCACTTTTAGCATCTCTGATGGCCTTCCGTGGGTCATATCTGGCCCTCCTCAGAACCTCCAGGTCCCCAGAGTTATAGGCAGAGGACTGTGCTGCAAGCTTGGCACGGACATTACCGTTAACCCAGGGCTTTTGGTTGGGGAAGGTCTTAACATTGACCCGTGGAACGACATCATCTATGCACTTGGTGATGAATGCTGTGACAGAGTCAGTGTATTCATCAATGTTGTCGCCAGCTGCAGTTCTGAACATGTCCCAGTCTGTGGTTTCGAAGCAGTCTTGGAGAGTAACGATGGCTTGATCACTCCATTTTTGAACTGCTCGAAAAAACGTTTTTTCCTGTTTCAGACGTTGCCTGTAGGTTGGGAGGAGAAGAATGGAGATGTGATCTGCCTTTCCAAAGGCAGGGCGGGGGATGGGTTTAAAGCTGTTATGGATCATTGAATAACAATGGTGAAGAGTCTGGTCACCTCGAGTGTGAAAAGAAATGTGCTGATGGAATTTGGGCAGCATTTTTTTCATGTTTGTCCTGTTAAAGTCTCCAACAACAATAAAAACAGACTCAGGGTGAGCGTCCTCCAGGCCACTTATTATTCCATATATTTCCTCAAGCGTGCACGCCTTATCCGCCTGCGGGGGTATGTAGACTGCTGTGATTATAGCGGACGGAAACTCCCGGGGGAGATAGAAGGGGCGTATGTTTACGGTTAGTAGCTCCAGGTCCGGTGAGCAGTGTGTTGAAATAACTGCAGCATCCGAGCCCCAACGGGAGTTAACCATAACGCAAACCCCTCCACCTCTTTGTTTACCTGACTCCGAGGTTCTGTCCTGCCGGTAGATGGAAAAACCAGCTGGCGTAACAGCCATGTCCGGGATAGTGGGATCCAGCCAGGTCTCAGTGAACGCTAGCACGCAGCAGTTAGCAATGTCCCGCTGGAAGTTAATCCAAGCATGAAGTTCTCCATTTTATTCTCCAGTGATTGAACATTTGCAAGTAAAATGGTCGGTAATGGTGGATTGCAATATCTCGTCCGAGATCTGCACAGAATTCCGGCACGTTTGCCCCTTTTCTTTCTCCTTCGCCGCCTGCGTATGAGTAAACAAGTTGACGGTAGGAAAGTGGAGTTGCAGCAATCGCTCCGGTAAGTGGAAAAATAACCTGTATCCAGTGAATTGCGTATATACAAAAGTGCTAGTCGATCATACTGTATGAGCGACAGTGCAGAATGTAAAGAAATAAAAACTAACAAAACAGTAATAAGCCAAAACCTGGGTAGAGTGAACAGAGCCATTTTCCATGCGACCATCCTCTACGGCGCACAAAACCCAATTTCGTTTTGAACAAAGCAAAGAACAAAGCAAAGCCTCCAAAGATGTATACATGCATGACATTATCTCTATGTGTCACTAAGGAGTACTTGGAGAATGCAACGAGAATGGGAGCTTTTGGAAGTTGGCTGCCCAATAGTAATAAAGAAGATTTGGAAGTGCAAGCACTCCACTGAATTTGCATTTCTTGAGTAAGGACCTATGGACTCTGGGTACCTTTCCTCCACAAATGAATAAAGTAACAGCCTGGTTAATTACAAAAAGGGGCAATTCTTTTCAACTTTAAATCCTTCACCAAAAATACCCAATAAACAAAAAGATAAAAAAGTATAAATTACCTTAAAATAACACAACAATCATCCCAAAGTGTCTAAACCAGCCCAATGCAATTTCCACCAAATCATCAAGCAAATATAATGGGCAAATTGCCAAAAGTGAAAACATGCCCTGGGTACAATCCAACAACTGAATGAAAAAATGCCACTGTCTACTGAATTTACATGGATTCATACAGTTTGTATTGGAATGCACTCACAAAATTTTTAATATTTATGACACTTACGTAATTCCAATTTGCATAATAATTTGGAATGCAGTGTAGTAATGATTTATGTTTGCCTTAAATGGACATATTTCAGAAAATTTTTGAGTTTGGTTTATTGAAAGGAATGTTTATATACTTTGGGTTTGTTTTTGGTCTGGTGCACCACCTCCTGGATGCTGGGGATATGTGGGCTACCCCGTTACTTTAAGGACCCACAGCTGTGATCGGGTTCCTATATAGACTCAGTGTTCCAGGAGGTGTATGGAATTGTGAGTAGTAACTCCTGTTTTCAGATGGATCATTGCTTACCTTATTTCGGACCTGAGGACCTTCATGACTTATTCTGCTGATTGAACCTTCTCCACGTTATGAGTCGTTCGTAGAGTAAGTGTTTGTAAGTGGTGTATTGATTAGCCAGGTGTACACTATATGTTACCCACCTTCTATGCTGCAATAAGAGCGAAGTACAGTATATGTATATAGTCGTTTTGCAGCTACAATACCTGCCCGTCAGTAATAAGGGGAAAAACTGTTTGAGTTCATCATTGATCTGATCTACGTTTTTTTGGGGGGTGTTATCCCCATAGCCAGGGAACATGTGTACTCTGGAGTCAGGAGCTTAGACACAGAAATGGCCCGACATCCATGTGTTTTGTGATGCATCGGAGCATGTCTATGGCTTGGTGGCATTTCTAAGAACTAGAGCCTCTATGGGCAAGGTGGAGATAGCCTTCCTCACTACCCAGATAAGAGGCCTTTGTCTGGAGATGTGCAGATCACTGACCAGAGCACAGCTAGCCAAGGTCCTCAAGATTCAGAAAACTCTTCCTATACACAAAAGTTACCCTTCAGAGCGAATATACCACCATACTCACCTGGCTCCTGTAAGACTCCTGCCGATTCAAGGTATGTGTCAGCACACGAGTGGCAGAGATTAAGGGCTAGATTTATCAAGCTGTTTGCGACTGTTTCCAGTCGCTACATGGTCGCAAAGACGGATGTAACCAATGCGGGCTATATACAAACCAGGCGCACTTGGGTAAAATCGCAGACTGCCTGCCAGATGAGCGACAAGAGACAAGTTGCGCTTTCAATATGCGTTCGTGGGAGGGTCATGGGGAAAGTGGGAGTTCCACCCAAAAAGTTGGGAGGATACGCGTAAGGTGCGCCTAATTATATATTCCGTGGTATATACAAAGGCTGCCAGTAAAAGCGCGCCTTTATTCTGCGGGGGGAATTTTCCGCCTCTTAAAAGCAGGTCTAAACCAGCAAGCGGGTTTTCCTGTGGGTTCAAATATAGCTACATCAATGGCAGCAGTGACAGCAACAAGTTTCAAACATAGCATCAAACACTTGGAACAAAAAAATACAAATGCCTCCATCTGTTCCATTTTTGATAAGCAATTTTGTGATTATTGACCTATATAACACCATTTAATTACTTGACCACATCAGTTGGCTTTACATATCAATGATATAGGCTAAACATATGCATATATCCCAAACGCCAACACAACAGTATCATTACAAGCCACACATACCTTCATTCTCTACAGAGATCTCAGCAGTATCTATGCCGTCCACATCTTCCACTTGTTCGGCAACGTGTATTTGCTGCACCACCTAGTTAGCGTGTCTATTTCTGGTGGACCTAAACCGGTTCTCCTCTTTTTACCTCCTCCACTTCTCTCCGTGTAGATGATAACGAGTTGATTTAACTTGTTATGGCAATCGAAATTGGATGTTTTTCCGAGGGTGTAAATGTTCTGCCCTGTAATATATATCAGGTTTGCTGTTACTTCATGCACTAAGATGTTAATTTCTTCTTCACTAAACTTTCTTTTTCCCGTAGGGAGATCCATGATAGATGAATACGGGGCCATTGTTTGCTCTTTTAGAGGTGCGCTAATGGAGGGCAGAGTATGCGCTGATTGCGTAATGGGTATCGGGTTTGATAGATACTACGCTAAATGTGGAAGCATAGCGTGCGCTATTACCGAACGTGCATAAACAGACTCAGCGCAAACTGCGCTATTGTTAGTAAATTCGGCCCAAAGGGTCTTACTGACAGTGAGGCATGGTGCTATGTGGACTTGCAAACAACCCAACAGATGACATCCCGTGTGGGAAGAACCTATTTGACCTGCGACCCGGTAGTCACTAGAAGCAGGGACCAGTAATCCTGCAACAGACCCTAGAACATTAGCCTGAATAGCATCAACACGGGCCTCGCTTTAGCCTGTGACTACAAGGAAACAGAGCTATGCCTTCTCTGTCGAGTTCAGCATGACGGATACGCCATGGTGGTCATTCATCTGACAGCTGACAAACCAGTGCCCTCCAGCAGTCGCCTGCTCACTCTTGCCCCAGAGCTAGATCACAATACCCAGCTGATTTGAGAGGGAGGTCATCGATGCAGGCCTAGAAGGTCTAGTTTCATATCTGTCAGGCCAGACTTGTTTTAGAAACACAGTGATACTTGTTGTTTGGCCAGTCATTCTTTCTCACCCAGTGTTTGTTTTATTCCTGTTTGTTTCATTCCTGGATTACAAAACATGGTTATGTAAAAGCTGTACCTTTTTCAAGGTTCTGAACTCTGTGTTTATTGTTAAGCTCACATTCTCTGGTGGTGGCTTCAATTGTCCAGACCGAGTGGAAAACAAGAGTATTTTCTCTCTGGCTTCGTGTGTTCTGTTGTGTTGAGACATGGTGCCCTTTTCTCTGCCAGTACGAGAATTAGCAGCCGGACTGGATTTAGCACAGAAAGAGCCCCTGCTGTTTGTAATTAGCTCAGTATTACACAATTACACTCAATTAATGTCACTTTAAATGGGCCGCTGATGACTTGCTGCAGCAAATGGGGAATGAAATCACAATAGGGTAGTATACCAGTATGAGTGTTTGTTTGTGTGTTAAAAAGCATTATTACTAACATTTTCTTTCACGAGGCGGGGCAGTGCCATTGAATCCACCGGGAAACACGACCCAATTGTAATGAATAAAATCTTTGTGCTAATGAAATAAATAATGAATGCTTATAGGATATCCTTTTTTCCCAATACCATCACTAAACATTCAAATGTATTGTTGGTTGGTCATTGGCATTATCAGTGGCTCTGAGGTTTCAATTTGACACTGAACAAAAGCCTTTGTGTTCTCCTCCTCATCTGAGAGGGGAATTCATAAAGGACATTCATCATCTTTGTCTCAATGCCTATCCACCTTATTATGGGTTTTACCAAGAAAATATACAATATATTCTGTTTTCAGAGGCCAATAAAGGTGTTCCCGTGGAGCAGCTGCAGCAATTTTCTGCAAATTAAGAATGAGTCCTTATCCTGGTGTCTTTTCAACAGTACCAAGGTGAATGATGAAATGGGCCTCTTTTGTTGTAGGGGCCGATCCAAACGAAATCGATCCACAGTGGAGATATAATGATTGCATTGGCTGATGGCTCTTAGAGAGATAAAACATCCTAATTTATAGAGCGAAGGAACCGGCGCAATCTTGTTAGAATGAAATGGGGGGAGTGGTGAGATGAGTGGGAGGGGTAAAGGGAGGAGAGAGACCAGAAGCTGTAGGAGGTTACAAGGGGTTGGGGTGTGTCTACAGTCAAGCTGTTAGAGGTTTTACAAGATTGGGGTCATGTAATCAGGCCTGCTGGAAGATTTGGGCCTTGTATTCCAGGTTTAATATCATTTCAGGAACCATCTTGTGATCTATCTTTAGTAGCCAAGTCGTTTGCCAGAGACTAGTAACTTGACTAAAGACTTCAGCAGATCTACAATAGATCCAGACCAGTTGTAAAGCAGCCAAAGTCAATTATTGAGCTTATTTTTTGTGGTGCCTAATATACTTAAATTTAAAGTGATTTTGTATTTTGTTAAAAGGTATGATCATATGACGATCAACATCTAATGTGGGTAGTGTATACGTTCTCCTCATAACATTTGTCGAGTTTTGTCACATCTCTCACTGAATGTTATTTGGTATTAATTGGATACATCTGGAATGCCATTTTCAGAGGTCAGCAGAACAACAATTCTAGCCTACTGTATGACTGCTATCCAACTAAGACGACCAAATTGTATTGATGCTACACAAAGATTGGGTCAAACTCCATCCATTCCTTTCTCAATTTATGGACACTAACTGAACACTAATTAACAATGTGGCCTTAATAAAATATACTCCCTTTCAGAGTCTGGCTTCTCTCTAGGTTTCTTTCTAGGTTCCAACTAATAAGGAGTATTTCCTAGCCACTGTGCATCACTTGTGTTGCTTGCTCTCTGAGGTTTTAGGCCAAGTATCTTTCAAAGCACTTTGTGATGATTGCTGTTGTAAAAAGGGCTTTATAAAATCAATTGAATTTATCTCACACATAACTGGCACAACTATACTAACTAGTATATGTAAATATGCATTGTCTTATTTGTACAAATCCGAGCCTTTTGCAGATGAACAGTGAAGGCGCTATACTTAAATGCTTCTGCGTTCATGCCGATATAACTTTTAGTTGCAAGTGCTGAGTTGCATATCCTGGTGCCCTTGCTTTACTGACACAGCCTGGAGATCGCATGCCGAGAGGCCCTGGATGCCATTTTCTCACTTGATTGCTGGTGGTAGAAAAAGACAACATACACCTTCCTGCCATCTCGGTCTACCATCAAATTTGGTCACACTTTAAATGAACCCCAATCCCAAGTGCAGTGGTTTTAACCACAACCATATGAGAGCATTTTCCCCTGAGCTGGTTTCATGGTAAAACACAAGCAGCACTGCACATATTGAGCTGAGCAAGATGCAATCTTTCGTATGGTCAAAATGGTTAAGATGTACACGTGTACAAGTCTGCGTCACATTGTTACACTGAATTAGCAACCCGAGACCAAAATATAGATGTGAAGTTGTGTATCACAACTTAATGGTCCAATACTGAAATGGAGGTGTGCACTTTCTGAATTTGCTGAGATTGCTCTTAATGTCATCTCTGTACTTCATCGGGGTGGTGCTGTGTTACATCCCAATGAACATGTTGGAGTACATGTCGCCTTTCCTGCACAGGCGTCCTATTCAAGGGCTTCCTTGATGTAACTGAACAACTTTCCTACTGTCCTTGATGACCTACTGTAGATAAGTATGTATGCTGTAGCCAGCCCTGAGGTAAAATTGTTTCCACAACCCAGTTAAGGCAACTACGTTTGTCACAGTGGACAGCAAAATGATGTTACATGTTATTCTATAGGCCTAGTATCCTCATTGTCTTTAGTCTAGACTATATAGGATGTTTTTGGTAGAACAGATCAGTCCCAAAACTTTAAATTATTTAAATAACATTTCAATTTTTTTTCAACTATTCATGAGGAGGCCATTATCTCTTAGAAGCATTTTGCCAAAGGAAAAATGTCCCTAGTCGTTTTTGTTCATACATTGCAGACAATGAGAAATAAATTGACTTATTTGTGATGTTTTCCTTTGATATCTCGTTGGAAAAAATACAATATGGAAGATTTGTTAGAGCAAATTTGCTGTGCTTCATATCCCACAATGTACATTTAATTGGATTGGCCATGTAGGTCTAAATCAATTTCTATTGAAATGAGTTTGTTTCCTTTTAACCCACCATTATACACACACTATCTAATGACAGTGGTACGATATGCTCAAAGAAGGGTAAAGTTTCACATTACATTATATTGTGTTTGCTTACGATACATGGAGGTTTTAAGCACATTGCAACTAAAGAATTGACCCTACAGCAGGATTGGGTAGGTTACTTTTTAAATATAATCCATTAAAGTTACTAGTTACTCATCTACAAATGTAATCAGTAACGTAAATTTTGATTACCCACACTCAGTAATGTAATCTGATTACTTTCCATAACTTTTCGATTACTTTAAAAAGCTAGTTTAATTATCATTTGAATGGCGTAGCAGGAAATTTGTTTACATAATATGGTTGATGACTAAATAAAAATACAAATTCTGTGGCCCCCTAAAAAATGTTGCAATAGCACAGAGAAGCGGTCCAAAATAAACAGAATGTCACTGTCACAGTTTTGTGTGGGTGTATGTAGAGAGAAGGAGACCCAAGCAGGTACATGGTTTGGTTTGGTAGTTTTATTTTGTGAAAGTCCAGGAGGAACACAGGAAATGTAGCAAATGGCAGGAGATAGGGAGATGGCACAACGAAGACTAATTAGGAATACTATGCAATGGAGAACTGATCCTACAGAGCTTACGCAATTGTCTCGACTGATTAAACAGGAATGCACAACGGATATATAAAACTCTATGTTCTTAGTTCTTTTTAATTTAACACCAAAAACTGCAGTTTGCGAACCATGAACCAATTACGTTATTAACTTATCATGGCAACTAGATGACAGAGATATACAGTTGTGCGCATAAGTTTGAATGCTAAGGTCAGGTAGACCAAGATGGATTTCAGCAAAAACTGCTTGAATAATTGTTTGGGATACAAAGAAAAACCCACAGGTAACCTCAGGAGACATAAAGTCTGATCTGGAAAAAGACGGTATGGTTGTTTTAAGGAGCCCAATACGACGATACTTGAACAAAAATGAGCTGCATGGTTGAGTTGCCAGAAAGAAGCCGTTAATGTGCCAGTGACACAAAAAAAGCCTGGTTACAATATGCCCGATAAACACCTTGACACGCCTTACAGCTTCTGGCACATTGTAAATTGGAGTGACAACACCAAAATAGAGCTTTATGGTCACAACTATGAGTGCTATATTTGGAAAGGGGTCAACAAGGCCCACAGTATATTGGAAAGTGTACCATCCCCACTGTAAAGCATGATGGTGGCTCACTGATCTTTTGGGCAGGTGTGAGCTCTAAAGGCACGGGGAACTTTGTGAACCTTGCCTCATAGACAATTGCACGCTGTCATTGATGTTAAAGGGGGAAATACACCATATTGAGAACCGAGGGTATGCAGAATTTTGAACTGGGGCCATTACATTTTTGTCTTTGTTGCCATGTTTTATTTTATTATTGTACCATTCTGTTATGACCTACAGTTGAATATGAATCCCTGTAGACATAAAATTAATTTGTTTTGCCTGCTCACTCATGTTTAAAAAAATAATGGTACATCTATTACCAATTCTCCAGGGGTGTGCACACTTTTCAGCACAACTGGAGATGAAAACTGGAGAAAAATAACAAGATCACTGCTAAAAGGATAAGCCGATTGGTTAGAAATAGTAAACAGTAGGGTCCATTTAATTTTTTTCAACAGGTAAAAACCATTTCGTTTTTTACATATTTTTATCATACAGAGTACATACAGTAGTCAACTTCAAAATGAAAATGTAACTTGCGAAATATTTAAAGTGATACATGTTTTTATTTATTTTTAAATCCCTTTCTTACAGGGGAAATGGAATCCTGTTTTGTGAAAAAGTGATGGACAATTAGATAAAAGCTTCATAAATATTTAGCTTTTGTTCCCAAATAAGTGTAGTCTACTCTGCATTTCTATGTAGAGTATAGGCAAGAGCATATCTTGTTCTCCTTAAGGTTAACACAAAACACCAAACCATGGACAATAACATCTGAGTCCATTTACCGTTTAATCTGTAGTTTGACTATTAGATTCTCAGTGCTTCTTTTGATAAAAAGCAAACGTTTTAAAAGAAACATCCACATAATAAAAAAGTTCAGATCATACGATAGGGTTAATCTAGACTTAAACCAATTTAATAACAAGCTTTTAAAGTGCAATATGAGTGCACAAAAGGATGCTTCGGTAGAGCAACCCAGTACACGAGAACAGTGCTATCACACACAACTGGTCTTTATTGGATTTCTGCTGTGATGGATGAGAGGTTCACTATTGGACAATATAGTGAGTAGAATAGGGAAGTGTGGCCAATTTCACAACAAATAGATATATGCTGGTTCTTATTGATTTCAGCCGTTCTTTGTGATTTTCTTGGTTGACTAACTCAACGCAACACTGCACTGCCTAGGCCATTTTCAGTGGCTGAATATCTAGGATTTTGATATTCACTAAGCAAGTGCAGCTGGCATCACACTGACAGCAAATTCCTTATATTAGATAGCCTGCATACAGCAAAATGTTTAATTTGTTCTGTATATGAATGGCCCCTAATGAACCCAGACACAGAGATCCTGATATACTGTAATGAACTGAAGCTCCCTGGCCCCGCATGTAATCCATAGCTCAAGTAAAGTCTAGAGTAGATCTAATAGGCAGCATACTCTCAGGTACCCTTCATCAACAGTCCAGACTTGCGCCACATAGATTGAATTGCAGGAGAGTTGCAGGGTGTAATTATTCCAATCATCTCCATTAGGAGAAACACACACACACACACACACACACACCAAACACATCACACATGAAAGGGCTCAATGCATTGTTAATGCAAGTACCTGGTACATTTTCTTAATTTGTGTCCGTTAGGAGCTATCCTGTTCTAAACAACTAGCATGGTGGCATCCGTTATTTAAAAAAGCAATTTCCAAGTGCATTCAAACAGCTTCGTACGGATTGTTTAACTTGGACAGACACAATATTTTATACTGTTTCACAGTGACCAATTAGTGGAGGACAATTCATTGTTTCTAGTTCCTCGTTCACTTTACTGCGATCAGGAAACAATGTAATTGTTGGGTCGACAGACTGACTTTTAATCAGTAGAGAATGGGCTATTTGGTGTTCCTTTTTGTAGCTGCACTGGAAGCCACATAGACAGGTTCAGCAATGGGACCAATCCATATCTGTCTTTTCTGGTTTGTCCAGAGAAGAGATTACTCAGCCATCTGATGTGTGATCTATCAATAGGACTTTAAGAAGGCCACGTCAGATCAAGCACCATGTTGTGAGGGTGCATATGGACATCTTATCAGAATGTCATTGACATGCCGTGTACAGAGTATGTTTGGGAAGGTGTACACATGCATCAACATACAAACACACAGACACACAGACACACAGACACACAGACACACAGACACACACACACACACACACACACACACACACACACACACACACACACACACACACACACACACACACACACACACACACACACACACACACACTATGGACTGTATGATTTTAGAATTCTAGCTGCAGTAAAGACAGGAAATAAGAGCTTCAAGGAATGCACATCCTTGCACCGGGAGTGTTCTTGGTGCACATGCAGGATAAACTCGTCAGAGCCCCTCAGGCAACAGGTTTGGCAGGTGAAGGACTTCCAGGGCTAAGTGGGCTGCTCTAATGAAGACCTCCAGTACCAACTGACCCTGGGCTGCCCTGATGAAGACCTCCAGTACCAACTGACCCTGGGCTGCCCTGATGAAGACCTCCAGTACCAACTGACCCTGGGCTGCTCTAATGAAGACCTCCAGTACCAACTGACCCTGGGCTGCCCTGATGAAGACCTCCAGTACCAACTGACCCTGGGCTGCTCTACTGAAGACCTCCAGTACCAACTGACGCTGGGCTGCCCTGATGAAGACCTCCAGTACCAAATGAACTGGGGCTGCTCTGATGAAGACCTCCAGTACCAACTGATCTGGGCTGCTCTGACGAAGACTTCAAGTTCCAACTGATCTGGGGCTGCTCTGATGAAAACCTCCAGTACCAACTGACCCTAGGCTGCTCTGATGAAGACCTTCTTTACCAACTGACCCTAGGCTGCTCTAATGAAAACCTCTAGT
>JACXGM010009787.1:0-12248 GCA_016801145.1 Umbra pygmaea | reverse complement strand
TGCACTAATTGTACATGTACCTACATCTGCCTCGTTCAATTTCGATTGTATTTCAACTGTATTTTTTATCTTTCGTCTTTATTGTACCCTTTGTGTAATACTTGTGTATTTGTATTTATGTGTAACTCTGTCTGTACTTGCACCTTTTTGCCTTATCTTTGCCAGGTCGCCGTTTTAAATGAGAAATTGTTCTCACCGTGCCCACCTGGTAAATAAAGGTTAAATAAAAATAAAATAAAATACGCACCGTAAAGGATTCTGAACTAATGAATTGTGATTTCATGCAGTAACCTATCCGATTAATTGCACATAATCCTTCTATCAAGAGTGACAGGATTAACCTCTTCTTAACTAGGCATTTTTTCTGGTTTTGAAAGAAATAAAACATGCCCAAATCTAATGGAGTATATCTCCACAACTACAAGGGCTATAAACATACTCTTGTTATCAGAAGGAAACATGTGAGTTTTATCCTGAAGTGAAAGTATTAATGTGGGTACTAGTGTCAGAGTACATAAAAGTAGAACATAGAATGAATTTGTGGAAATTTCAATTCTGCCTAGAACAAAACAAGTTACATAGGGAATGGTATATTAAATTCATGAATCTGCAGCTCTAAAGCAGTTCTGATGATTCAGTACAGGTGTGAAATTTCATGTTATTACTGTGAAGCAAGCTAACGTTCTAGTGGTTTTAGTAGAAATTTGGACATTTGGGTAAATTTATAATAATAATAATAATAATAAACCTTTATTTATATAGACCTATTCATACAAGGAACATACAATGCAGCCCAAAGTGCTTTGGGGACCATCAGTGCCCTTTGACTTTTATCAGGTACCAGAGAGCAAAATTAATTTAATTTCATAAAAATATCACTAAATGTGTACATTCCATCAAAAACATCTGTTTTACTTAGTTTTAAATTTTCACCCAGACCTCTATCTATGTTAATATTGAAATAAACCATTCTTTGGTAAAGTTTTACCCCAAACTGACCATGAGTTGGTGTCTGATGAAAACCATGGCTGAGGAAGAGGAGCAGAATGGTGTTGTCCCGATGGTATATCTACCTGTATATATTCACATACGCATATCTATCTATCTATATTCATACACATATCTATCTATCTATCTATATTCATACAAATATCCATCTATCTATATTCATATATGCCTACACATATCTATCTCAGGGCCGGCGCCACGGGGAGGGCGTGAGTGGGCGACGCCCCCTCCCCGGGACTCTCCCGCCCCCTCAAATCACCATGAATGTTAAAGACCAATAGCATTTTCTTCCTAGGGTGATATTAACAAAAATAAACAAGAATGCTTTATCACAGTTTAATCCATCTGGATCTGATCCAATTTCAACCTATTATTTCAGTCTTCTAATCAGGGCTTAAAATACACGGCGTCCAGAAAATGTGTGGGATGGTTCATAACAAACTTTGGGACATTTTACGGGATAATGGCCAGTAAAATATAACATGCATAAAACACTGGTTACAAATATGCATATTTAATCACAAGTCTTATGAAACAGATCATAATTCAGCTTAAAAGTTGATTAAGTATTATTAATAATCACACGCGCAGCAATATTTTCACTTCCACATATCGGGAGATCACCTTTGAGATTGCTATTCTCTCGGCGACCCACATCTGAAAATGGTCACTTCATCTGAACAGTTTTTGTAGTTGGCTATGTAAGAGATGAATATTTATCATAATGGTAAAACAAATTGAGATGGAAGATCTGAAAGTGGCAAAAATATGACTGTGACTCTTACATTTTTTTGAAAACCGAACACAAATGAAATGTAGGTTTAACTGGCATGTCAGGATGTTTTAAAAAATAATTTGCATTGATCGGGTATTGACCTTATGGTAATTGCAAGGTGATATAGGCTATGTAATTATTTAGGTTATATAAATGTAAAATCTTACAAAACCATTCCGATTTGGGTCAAAGAGGCATATTATTAGAATGCGAATTACCCGACCGGACGACAGCCAAATTGCTGCCGCATTGTCAGGCAGGTACAGTAGCTCTAGAAAAAACAGTTGTATGATATTTTTGAGATTAATAGGCCTATATAATGTAGAATACTAATTCAAACTTACAGAATTGTTTTAGAACATAATATTGTTGCATTTGAGGCTGTGGAATCTTGCAGCACTTCGTTGTGTAATTTTGTTGTGTGATTTCGGCTGGAATGTCGAATGTGAAGGGCATTTTCAGGAAACTTCAGCAACAGTTTGTTCTTTACTGACAGCTGCTATATATAGTTCAGTCAGCATGGTGTAATAATAATAGTGGACTAACTACCCACAAAAAACGATCTAATTTAGACAAAGGTATAGAGCTAAATATTTTTAAATTCTGAAGTTATCCAATGGGTGCTATACAGTAAAATGTTTTTTTGTATTGTTATGTTTCATTGATGCTACTGAATTTCTTTTAAGTACTTTTAAGTACCTTTGATACAAATACTATTTTTCTGTTGAGAACTTTACACTTTCATAGAAACATACTATAGGGCTTGGTGTTTTTGGTCATTAAGAAAAAGTTAATAAAGTGATATTGTTCAATACTTTCATAGAATTTTCATAAAAACATTATTCTTCACTGTTCCCCAAAAGTATAATTGGAATCTATACTGTGTGTGTGCGCGTGTGTGTGCGTGTGTGTATGTGTGTGTGCGCGTGTGTGCACATGTGTATATCTGTTTTGCACATTTTGTTTTGTGATTTTACCAGAACGAAAGGTTCAAGCCTAGTCTCCGCAACGGATTGAAGCGTGCGTCTGTGTGAAGACTGCGCAAGAGCCACAAGACAACACTGTATCCGCACCACTGATCGCAGGGTAACACTTTATGATAAGGGTACGTGAACAAACATTAACAAAAACATTATTAAACATGAACGAATGAAAAACAAATACATTAACAAGAAATTATTAATGAAATCTCATACTTTACTACTAATGTACAAATGCCTTTAACTGATAGTGATTACCGTCATTTGTACATGTTTATACCCGACATTAACTCATGTTGATTTTTGCATGAACAAACACTTTCTGCTGTAATATGTTAATGTTGATTCATGTCGCAAACTCATGTATCTGTTGGCATGAACAAAGCACTCCCTAATCTATGAAATATTCATGAATGAATGATGAACAAAGACATTAGTAATTAATTTAAAACCATAACTTTATTAATGATTTACAAATGCATTAACTAGAGTTGTTTGTTAATGTTGACACAGGACATGATCTCATGTTTTACCTTTCGATGGCTTTACAAAGTTATATTTTTCATTGATGTGACTGTTCATTACTTGGATTCACCTTTCACTTGCCTCTTTCCACTTTCACTGAAACAACATTACACATCTCTTCCATCATTTTTGTCCAGGGCTTATTTGTTAAAAAAGTTTGAAATATCCAATAAATTTCGTTCCACTTCATGATTGTGTCCCACTTGTTGTTGATTCTTCACAAAACATTACAGTTTCATATCTTTATGTTTGAAGCCTGAAATGTGGCAAAAGGTTGAAATGTTTAACAGGGCCGAATATTTTCGCAAGGCACTGTAATAAAAGCTAGTTTCAAACTTTATCCTTTGTTACATTATGGACCTTGGCTCAAAGTACAGAGGCACACACTATAGATAGGGTGAGAGAGTAGGAGGGACAAACAAATGGAATGTTGATACTTAATGGAGAAAATAACGGTAATATTGCCAGAAATCAATCAATGTGTTTAGGGGAAAGTATTGTGTGAATGTACATGTTGTATTTGCTAGAATGCCTAGTAAGTGGTCTACTTTTTACAACTTCAAATAATATTGCATCATTAATTTAAGTGTTATTTTAACCCAAACACATCTGGACCAATCCATTTGGTAATTTCTCAGAAGGCCAAAGGCCAGTAGTGCTGTGTATACATTAGCCTATGGACAGTGGACCCTCTACAGGTTAGGGCCCTATCTACTTAGTACTCTTTTTACCCCCAGTCTGACAACACTGCCTACGGATAATAACATTTATTGTCAGCAGAACATCTCAGTAGATTCTAAGTCATAGAAATAAGAAGATATCAAACCACTGATATACAGAACCAGTAAACACTAAGTAAATAAGTGAAAACAGAACGAATGCAACAACATTTTGTGCTCAGATTAAGCTGTTGTTTTTCATGTGTAGGAACTCAATTGACCATATAACCATTGCAGGAGAATAATCCTAGAGCTACAGGAAATGTCAGTCAAATGTAAAATAACTTATAGGTTGAATTAGGTTTTACTGATCATAGTGTCGTTGACAAAATAACTTCTCATCTTCTGGTTGCCTAAAAAGGGATCACCAGAGCTTTAGAACCTCCTGCCCTCAAAAGTGGCTGAGAAAAGGATAAATATTCTCAAACCCTTTGCTCAGATCGTATATCCATGTCTAAGACCTAACATCCCTACACAGGCTCTCCGTTCTGCTATCTCTATGCACTTGACCGTCCCATGCCTTTAGGAAATTAGCTCCCAAGCAGTCAAAACTCTTCTCCATCCTGGCTCCTCAATGGTGGAACCAGCTTCCACTGAAGGTTAGAACTACAGTCGCTACCCATCTTCAGAAAACTGAAAAACAAAATGTTTTGTTTACCTCTATGAGCCTTCTTTAGCACTCTTTGCCTATTTACCATTTCAAATATTGAAGGCTCCGTAAATAAGTACTTGTCTCCTAGTCAACTTACCTGGTTAAATAATGGTAAAATAAAAACATATACAGTATATATACCGGTATATATTGAATGCTCTTACTACTGATTTGTGGTTGTTTCACCTAGATTCTCCTAAATATATGCACTCACTGTAAGTCGCTCTGGATAAGAGCGTCTGCTAAATTATTAAAATGTAAAATGTCTTTATTTAGGACATTTTACTTTATACAAATAAATAACCTACAATTTTGAAACATTGGAAAAAGGCATCTGTGTCAAATCCGGCTCAGTGTGAGCTGGATAATAGACCCTGTTTACCTTAGATTGCTTCCCTGTGTGTTATGCTTTAGTTCCCCCTTGTGTCATTTTCATGTCTAGCATGTGAATTACTTTTCCCATAGTTCCCTTCAGTGTTTGATTATGTTCCCAGGTGTTTTGTATTAGTCCCCATTTGCTTAAGTATTTAGCCCCTGTGTTTCCTTCTCCCTCTGTCGTTCATTGTTTCTGTGCAGGTATGTGGGTCTTGTTCTTTGTAGTGGATGTCTTTAGTTTATTCAGATGTTAGTGTTACTTTGTTAGTCTTGTTCTTGATGTCATGTTTTATATGGTTTGTTTATTTGTTCTTGTGTTTGTTTCTGTGCAGTTCAATCTTGTGCTAAATAAATGTCCAGTTCTAATTGAAGACGCTCCTGCCTCCAATCCCTCATGAACCGCGACAATCTGTTGATTGATAACCAAAAAAACAATGAGTTCTTTGACATTTCATGCAAGGGCTGCACATTACCTGTCACAATTAGCTCGTAGGCAGGTGAATAAAGAGAGGATCTGTTATGCTGGGTTCATAGGTAGGGAAACACTAAGAGATAGAGATCAACCATAAAAGGATATTTATTAAATGAAATATTATACTCTGGGGAACCAAAACAATAGCACCAGGCAGAAGTAACTTAAATGACTGAAGCGCCTAAACTGGATGAACTAAAACACAAAAAACAGCACAGGGAAATCATCAGACTATACACTACAAACAAAGAAACAGACAGACCAGACCTAAACAGGGGAAACATAAACTACAATACATAACAGAGTCTCGGAAGTCCTTCAGACCATTAGAGGAAGGGGATCGCTACATTATCCGCTTTCCCACAAGACAAGTTAGTTCTACATGAGTTCATGATATGATAAAAAACATGCTCAAAAATAAATAATTGCATGAAATGAGCTATTGATTCTTGGTTGCTAAAGTCAGGGGTGGACTGGGACCAAAAATCGGCCCTGGCATTTTGGCCCAGAACAGCCCACCACAAGATCACAAATACCACCTGTCCTTGTGTTCCCCTGAATATGTATACCAACTCCTACTCCTTAAAACTACTAACACCATGTAATGAGTATGCAAGAATCAGTGAGAATTGACACATTAAATACTGTATTTCAAAAACGTTGTGTTGAATGAATTGTAAACTTAACGAATCAAAAAGCATGCAGGTGAACTCCTTAGATAAATACTTTTAGAAAATCAGAAGAGGACATTTTGTCTGTGTGTCTGTGTGACAGAGAGAGAGAGAGAGGACGGTAAAAGATTGATCAGTGATTGATAAAAGTAGCAGTTTATAAACTGATATGAGAAAGGATGATCCGATGATCACTGTTTTCCAAACTTGAAATTGACACCAGTGATTTAGAACAATTAATACCAAGGAGTTAAGCTATTCCCTTAGACAGGCAGTTAAGCCTAGAGTTTTCATGAAAATTGCGTTGAACATATTATTTACAACAGGGGTGTCAGTGCACTCTTTGGAGAAGCAGAACGTTCATGCATGGTCATCTCTTCATGAAAAGCTATATATTTTCATATGTCAAATATAATAGCAAACTTGAGTTTGACACCTGTGATTTACAACAATTAAGTCTAATACCATAAAGGTATACAGGCAGTTGGGACTGGAGTTTTCATGAGAATTGCTTTGCATAATTGTTGTTACACAACACAATAATATGAACAATGGTGTGTTGATAAAATTATTCTGAATAACACGTTTTTCACAAAAACTCACAGGTTGAACTGCCTGAGATAGTTAGTTTATTCCCTGTCAGAAAGTTAGGATTGTGAGTTTTCATGAAGATTGCTTTGAATAATTGTTATTAAGAATATTTTGAATAACACAAAAGCTCTAGTATATACTAGATTTAAATTTCCTCAACAACTGTCGGGGCAGACAGAATGTAGCTGATGTCAAGCCATTATGGCAAGACCTGTGCGCACGTGCATCAACCCTGAAAGAAAGGGTAAGCCCATCCTGTTTCGTAGGTCATCTTTCAGCAGTGTGACTTGAGAAAATGCTCTTTCAACTGGAGCGTTGGATATGGGGAGGGTGAGCAATTTTTTAGCACCAAAAGTGAAATCCTGCAAACAGTGGTTTTCTCCAGCATCTTTAAATGATTCCACATCAAGCCAAAATGTGTCAATGGCCAGGTTGGTTTGAAAAAGCGGAGGCAACATAAGTGTGTTTGAGGTGCGGGTGGCGCCGGCGTGTGACTTGAGCTGAAGGTATTGGAGTGTCTGTTGTGAGTTTAGGGGGCACGTCAGCCAGAGCTGTAGTGTGTGTGTGTGAGTGATTGAGACTACCTGCTGAACAGAGGGTTGCAGGAAGAAGGATCTGATGTGCCGGTGTTTCAGCTACAAAAACCAGCCCAATTTTTATCCACCCACCCAAACCATTTTTTGCCCACAAAACCACCCAATTGGGCAGGAAACCGCCAAATCTGGCAACCCTGCAGGCAGAAATCCCAAAGACGATGCTGTTTAAAGATATGATTGGGCCAGTTCAGTGTCAATTAAGATAACAACTGCATGTTTTTCAAATGTAATTGTGTTTTCACGAGACACTGACAATATATTCAATCGATTTCTGTGTACAATGTATTTGTTACTGTTTTTAATTAATGTAATTAATAACATGTTAAATGTTTTTTTTTGCAATCATATACTCTTGTTACTTTACACACGATACAACTGCATTTGGTTACAATTTTCTAGCTTTGTAATGACTTCACAATGATTATTGAAATGAATTTAAACAAGCGCTATTATTCTGAAAGGGCAAATCAGAGTTTGTGTTGCCGACATAACATAGTGTTGCCAGGCAAACGTTTTTGCCCACCTGCTAGAACCGTGCCTGAACCAATGGGCCGCTGAGCAACGTGTTAAATGGGCTGTGTCTGTCTGTCAGAAAAAAAACCTAGCCTGTAATATTTTTGACAAAAGTTTTTTGTTTCAATATAAAAAACAATGGGCCGCACATCTAGGCCTTATCAGACGTTTTTTTTTTAAGTTTGTGGTTGGGTCGGCCCAAAATGCACGTCGGCCCTCCGGGAAAGTGCCCGGTATGCCAGATGGCCAGTCCACCCCTGACTAAAGTGTACTCTGGTGTTGTGGGTCAGTAAAAAAATGCAATAGTTTGTGCTAGGCATATAGGGATTTGTAATTTTCTAGCAGTTTTTTTAGGAAACTTAAGGAACATTTTTTTTTTTCATTTTGGTTGCTGAGTATGAATGCTTCATTTTGTTTTTTATTAAAAATTATTGAGGATATTTCATTCTACCACACTTTCTGTCCCTGTCTATGGTATCTTATTCAGCCACAAATTGGATGGCTCAAGCAGTCGAACTGTACGTTTCTTTTATCTTTCTGATGATAAAGGTCCACTGTTTGTTTTGTTGTGTTTTGCAGGCTAGGCTAACAATGCCTGGCTGGATTGCCAGCTAAGATGAATGCATTACCAAAATATTGATTTATTTCTAACAGTTTGCTACAGCTGCTGTAAATACTTGATGGCAATATGTTGAAAACAACTGGCTGAGTCATGCATTGCTAATGTAACAACAATTAGCTAACAGGTTTTGTGGATTACAAAATATTTTCTTGTAATTTGGCAACAAAATAAATTGTTTCCAGGGCATGGAATTTAATTGAGTTTAAATGTGTATTTCTGTCAGAGATACATTGTAGTGTATGGTAGTGCACAGACTGAATGGGTTCTGTTCATAACATTTCTTATTACTATTGCAATGATAATTTAGCTGGATGTATTGATTACCTGGCAGTTATGATTGATGATTTGCAGTTTAAGAATGAAGGTAATATAAACACTGTGACACACTGAAGGCAACATTTGACTAAGTACAGTTTTATCAATTGATATATAGTTATCTATTTCTTCTCAGAATTAGGAGGCAACATTTGACCAAGTACAGTTTTATTAATTGATATATAGTTATCTATTTCTTCTCAGAATTAGTCGTGGCTCGAAAAACCCTAGAGGACCCTAAAGGTGCATATTTGAACCTCTGAGAAGTTGACAGATTTTGGGAGGAACATTTCACATCTCAACATAATGAGGGTTTCCTGTAGGAAATCTGGAATGCAGGAATTTTTTACCAATCAAATTAAATTCTGTAAAATTGTCTTCACCAATAATGTTGTTGGGAAAATTAGGCTAATAGAAGTTTATGAATTTCCCTAAGACCTACATTTCAGTCAGGATTATAACCAATAACTATAGAGTTAGGTTAAAGCAACCAAGTGTTTCCAGATTTCTGTAAAATATGAAATATACTGACTTAGGATATACCACTGTAAGTAAAGAACGTTTCCTTCCATTTCATATTTATTAAGTCTGCAGATGTTAAAACATATCATGGTAGCCTTTCAGTTGTTGCTTCAGAGGGGCATACTGCAATCCCCTGGGAGTCCTGCAGAGGGCAGTGCAATCTGGCTCCGCATTTCCTGGGATGGGTGAGGTGCATGACAGAAAGGGCTGCATTGACCTGTCGAGCTCCAGCCACTCTGTTGGCTCATAGGACTTTTAGTTGTTGAAAAGTGTTCTCCAGGCAGATCTGCCTTGGAGGTAGAAGTCAATTGGTTGGTTGATTTTGGGAATAAATGGGTTTCAGTGTGGGAAAAAAAGTTGTTGGTCTTTCCTGTCTGTTTTTCCATGTTCATATTTTTTAAACTGCTCCTCCCTTATTGTATGTTTATGTGTTAAATCAAATCTATTTGAAACAAAAACATTATCTGTCATCGGGCAGAGGTCTTCTAGATGTACCTAGAATCAAATCCAAGTCAAGTGAGGGGGCCTTCAGTTACTGTGGTTCTGCTCTATGGAACAAACTGCCTGATTACATGAGATCCACCTTAACTGTGTCCACATTTTAACACTCCAAACCCTCCTATTTTCTCAGGCATTTGTTTAATTACTGTGTGTGTGTATGTGTGTGTGTTTGGGTGTGTATGTTTTTGTGAGTATGAATTTGTATGGTGCACTCATTATCCTGTTGTGTTTTATCATTCATACTTCTATATATATTTTTAAACATGCTTTGTTTTAATATGTATGCTGTTTTTAAATGTAAAGCACTTTGGGTTTTACTTGCGATGAAAGTGCTATATACATAAAATTGACATTGAAATTAAATATTCTGTGTTGTATTGTACAGGCATTTAAATTTATTAATTAGTGTAAATGCTAATTGGCTAGCTCATCATTCTCTAGACCTCTGATTGGCTAGCTCATCATTCTCTAGACCTCTGATTGTGCAGCTGATCCTTCTCAACTATATTACATCATACCACATGGCTTTTTGTAACCAGCTTTTTGAGAACCAAATCACATTTTATATAATATTCTCGTCTTTCTTTCTCAGTGTATACATTAGAAAGGTCACATATTTGTGGGATATAAACAGAACATACACTATGGTGAGATTGTTAGCATTTAATTTGTTAAACGTACAATGTAAATTTTTTGGCCACTAGGTGTCTCTCAATCAAAACAATAGCAAAAGATGTACATGGATGACGTCGGAAAGTCGTCTTCAATGACAACCTTCCAATCTAGCATCTCCGGCAGAAAAAAATGACAAAGTAATGAATTGTTCAAAATATTATAACTTTATTCACGTTATGTTTGGCGGTTCCCTGGAACTTAGAACAACTAGAGCAGTCAAAGGTTATACGCCATTGACGGAAGAGAAAACAAAGTGTCCCGTGTCTTCGAATTATATTACAAATTTCTCTGGGTTTGAAAGTTGGTGGAAACATTTAGGCAAGGCAAGGCAAGGCAGGGCAAGTTTATTTATATAGCACATTTCAAACACAATGGCAATTCAAGGTGCTTTACATAAACAGGAAAACATAAAAACTTAAAACAGATAAAATTAAAGCAATTAAAATAAAAGTGAAAAACAGTTACAAAAATAGTACAGTTTAAGAAATAAAACAGACTGAACAAACCATATAAAATATAGTGCAACCGGTTCGGACTTAGCACCGAGTTCATTCAGTAAAAGCGTAGCTAAACAGATGTGTTTTGAGTCTGGATTTAAAGGTGACTACTGTTGGAGCACATCTGATCTCCTCTGGGAGCTGGTTCCAGCTGCGGCTGGCATAGTAGCTAAAATAATGTAAGTACACAACTAAGAAATATATATAATATAGGTATACTACATATTGTACCTTTTAAAGGAAAACTTCAGACCCTAAACAGCTTAAAATCAATGTGCCACAAAAAAACTCTTGGTAATTCCCAATTCAGCCATCATAAATTGCCCAAAAACCTTTAATTACATCACTGAAACATTTTTTTTATATCTACAGTAGATGCGGTCATTTGACTTCCTGTTATTTGTTTGTCCAGTTTCATTCTCCTATCAACTGGCACAATGATTTTGAGCTGTTTAGGGGTCTGGAGTAATTCTTTAATATCATATTTTAATTTATACACTGCTCAAAACAATTCAGCAGATCACACATCGGGTCTCGATGAACAAAACATATTAAAGATCAAACTCTTTATTGTACATTGTGTAATTCATTGAGAACAAAATGACTTAACAACAGTCAGTAGAATCCAAAATCTGCATCCAATTGAGTAAAAGTAAACAATTGAAAAAACAAGCTGTTCCAACTTGCGTGAATTTCATAACGGCAACTCATAATGTGTTGACTTTATGTTTTGTTTTTGACGATTTTGTAGTGCTCACAGCACATCCTGATTTTGCACTCTGCAGAAGGCACGGCACAGGGTGATGACATCATAAACGGTGATTGGCAGAGGCAGTTGTTGTACCAGGGTCATCATGAAAGATATTGGTCTCAGATCAGCAACCTCTTGGCAAAATAAGGATGTGCAATCTCCTCCCAGACATGGATCAGGGCATCAATGAGCTCCTGGACAGTCTGTGATGCTATTTGGCGTCATTGGATGCACTAATACATAATATCCCAGAGGATTCAGGTCTGG
Organism: Umbra pygmaea; assembly: GCA_016801145.1. Lineage (NCBI taxonomy): Eukaryota > Metazoa > Chordata > Actinopteri > Esociformes > Umbridae > Umbra > Umbra pygmaea. The sequence continues at coordinate 221 of JACXGM010009787.1, read as the reverse complement.
GGAACGTAAGGGTCAGTCAATGGAGTCAATAGCCGCTTTCCGACCAAGTAGTTACAGGAACGTAGTTATAGGAACAGTCCACTTCTAAACAGTTCTACTAACTACTCTCCCCAAAAACAGGTTTTGCTATTTGCATTCGCACTGGTCAAGTGGCCATAGGAACTGGTAGGAGGGATAAGGGAGTGACGCAAGCACCGCAATAGGCTTTTATAGCGTTGTCA
>JACXGM010009786.1:0-27154 GCA_016801145.1 Umbra pygmaea | reverse complement strand
CGTCTCAAAGTAGGTCTGTAATGATAATGTTTCATGTTTGATACTCTCAGTTGTACCTCAGTCACCACTGCAAGATGCAAGCCTACTACAGTGTGATCAAACACATGCTGCAACTCGTCTAAAGTGTTTTCCAGAAGGCATTGCTCACTTGGGGATATCCGTTGAATTAGGTAAATTGAATTCTGTAGTGAAGCGAGGGAACTTTACACCATCACATGACACAATTAATTAACAATTCACCAGCACTATATGGAGCAGTACTTTTGTAGCTGAATACATTTTGTATTAACTTTTAACAATGGTTCTTGCATCACACCATGATATCGAGTATACACATATATTTATAAAACACAAAAACATTTCACACGTAAATCCTCATGGATTGGTAAAGGCTAATCATAAACAATTAATTTAGAAGCAGCTTCTACACAGAAAAGTAGAAGAGAACGAAACAATAAATATATAAAACCTGTCCCGACTGGCCAGGCAGTAAAGCTCCACCCTTCTGCACCGGGGCAGGCAAGTAGCCAAGACACAGAAACCAGTAACCTTTTGTTCTTCTCCCTCCACACCTTTATCAATGTTTGTCCCTCCACCCATATATTCAGAGGGGGACATTTAACAGTTTCTGTCTGTTTGTATAAGGCAATTTCTATACAGAAAATTAAAAAAGATGCTGTGTGTCCCAGTTTCTCATAGCTACTGTCTCCAATTCGAAAGAATGCAAGTTCATGGCCAGGTCTGGGAACTACTTTGTATTTTTATCAAAATGTGCCTACTCACTCAAAATAACATTGTGGTTTACTTGTAAACATGTCTATATATCTCAAGTTCTCAAAAAACTTTCCTATGAAATCCAGCAGGGGAACACATGTTTACTGATACACAGTAAAAATGTCAGTGTTAAATTAACACTCTCAGTGGACCTCAGTGGACCACTAAAGAGTAATTTAACACTTAGGCTTTTGATTTAACACAGAAGTTTTTACTGTGTACCTTGTTTCTTTTTTATATTTTAAAACTTGTTCCTCTCAACTCTCCTAATTTCCAATACCAACCAACAAGGGCATAGGACCGAGTTTGATATTGATATATTTGATATTGACATATTTTTCACAAATTGTACTTATTATTGGGGGGACCACATTGCCTGCCTGTAACATTGGGGGGCATGCCCCCCATCCCCCCCGTTTCTACGCCTTTGCCAACCAGACTGTTTTTGATATATTAGCTAAAAAATGCTTGATTTTGTTGTAGAAATTAGTATGTTTTGCATGGTAGTATGCAATTATTCTTTCCAATTTCTCTCAAGTGACTATGTTTGTTGGAGTGTGGAGTTATCAAACCACATTGTGCGTTAAATTTGTAGTGATTGCTTTCAAACTTTACGGTCAGCGTTATTCGATATTATTGTTAAAATACTGATAATATTGCCAAGCCCTCTCATTGTTATGAAGCGAGAATAGATTTTTGTGAAGTCTTCGGCAGTCATGGAATCCTGGAGAAACTGAAAAAAGCAACCCTGCGACCACAAAAACGAGATGTGAATATCCATGACATTCATACCATTTCAACTGTATGGATTTCATACAGTGTACGTTTACATCCACTCCTTTTACAAACTTTGAAGCTGAACAGGCCTATAGGTCTATATTGGGAACAAGAGATGTGCCAAGCTCAAAGCTTTAAGACACACTAGAACCCATAACCTAGTCATGCAAGCCAGATGGCTAATTACTCAATCTTTGAATGGCTACAGTATAGATGCCTGGACAACTTTTTATAAAAATCTGAGCACTGGGGAGGGACCGTAAGTTAAAGAAGGACAGGGACGTCACTGCATTTCTGCTACCTCTTTGTAAAAAGCTGAGCGCAATTCCTGACAAAGTGTATTAGCTCAGTATGAAGTACTATAATTTGTAAGATTTTGTATTAAGCAATGAACAAAAAAATTAATTATCCTGCCGAAGTTTCTGCCCCTCCTACCTAGACTCGTGATTGTTTGTAAAAGTAGTTCTCCTGAAGGGAACTCTCACCAGAATGTTTTCCCCTCTACTTCCAAATGTCCAAAAATGCATTCTGACCAGAATTTGTGTTGTTACCCAAGGTCTTGCCCTGCAAGACTAATTGGCACCTATCCTCAATTTAAAATAAAATAAATTTGTAGAGCTTTAAGGAGCTCTTTACAGGCTCAACAGTTGCACCTACTGTAAAAACAAAATATTTATACTATTAGTCAACATAGGCCTAACAACATATAGGGCTATACCTGCCTTACCCATTTAGACAATAAAACATCAAAATAATAAAATAATATATATTAAGTGCACAATCTTTGAAACTAGATGGTTTGACTCCGGAATGGATAATAGCCGTGATATGAGACCATATACCACAGGTAAGACATGACATCGCTTGTTACTGCTCTACTGTAATTGTGTTGGTAATCGGTACTAACTTCTCTTAGCTGTGATATATTTGCCATATAGCACCCCTTGTTCTTTATTCTTTACATAAACACTGTTGGTTATACATCCCCATGTTCATAAACATTTCTTTGTTGGCTGTAAGGAGAACAACATCTTATTCAGATGTAATTTGTAAAGAGCTACAGTACATAGGGCCACTCAATGTCCACTCAATGTTACATAAAAAAGTGAACAGCTGCCAAATATCTACACATTTGAGAAGTGCCTTGGGAAGTGAACCTAATTTTCTCCAGCTTAAGGAGAGACAGAATGTCTTTAACCCCTGGTAAATGGAAGGGTAGGTCAGCACATTTCCACTCCAGTAAGTCACCAGGCTTGTAGAGATGTGAATGCTTTAATGTCAGATTAATTTCTCATGGCAATGCTATCCGGGGTTAGCCCAAATATAATGGTGTATGAGTTGGGGTCAGCGGTTTGACACAGGATAAATTGTTTAACAGCAGACTAAAAATGGGAATAACAATAATTCCCAGATCACACAACATAGGACTCAGTAAAGTGTAACATGAGCCCTAGGGCACAACAAATAGGGTGAAATTCATTGAACAATGCAGGTCTGTATCATTTAGCTAGTACACAGTTTACAAGAAATCACAAATTCATTGCTCAAATACAAAAACCTTATCTAAAGTATTGCTTTCTCTGCAGAGAAATCCTTACATTTATAATAAAATAGTAGCTCATCTTCCTCAAAAAAAAATTTCCAGCTCCCGTCTTTGGCTCTGTATTAATATTTATTGTTTTCTTTTGTTGTGAATAAGGAGAAAAAATAAATCATAGGTGATTTCAAGCAACACATTGTTTTAGCGGATTGCAGACGAGCATGACTAACAAAAACAAAAACGGTTTATTTCCCTTCTCTTTCCACTCAGTAGGAGAATAATATGAAGACGAGGCAGCCCGCTATGTGAACAGACATAAACATACACGGCTCGTGTTTCAAGGCTGGTCTGAGGCAGGGAGCACTATTGAATGTTTGAATGCCAATGGTGAGAAATGACGCGTGAGGACGTCGAGACAAGATGATGTGAAGACAGGGAAGAGTGAATAATCTCTTGCTAGGCAACCTTGCTTCAATATTTGTGTTCTTCTGCAGTGTCTTTAGAACTCCAATAACGTATTGGTGAATTAAACAATCTTATTGGACCAGCTTGCTTAGCCTGATGTTCCTTACGGCAAATCTCTTTAGCAATTTGCCCAGGGACTAACTTAGACCTTGTGTATTGTAATATATGTAGAAAAGTAAATTCATTTTATGGCTGCACCCATCTTGCATTCTATTCTCTACATAGTGGACTACTTTTGGCCGTAGTCCTAGGTTGCAATTTGGACCCTAGTGTGCCATTTGGAGTGCACCCGAAGTGTTCCAGCCAGTGCTCTCTCGCTATCGTGTTGGTATTTTCTGCTTTGAGCCTGCATGGCTGTCCTCTCATCCGGTCCATTATAGCAGAAAGTATTCACCAGGCTGTGCTGTGACTCACCATTCACACAGCGAGAGAGAGAGAGAGAGAGCACGGCTACGCTGGCACATAAACCAGTCCCTCAGCTCGACTAAAGCGCGCGCAGGGGAGAGAAGTAGGGGAGATGGGAATATCAAGAGAGAATGGGGACAGCAAGAGAAAAGGGGAGAAAAGAGGAGGAGAAAAGAGCGATAGAAAACAAGGAGATCGATAATGGAGAGGGAGAATGATAAAAAAGTCTAGTTCTGTCAGCGAGTGAGTCTAGATGAACAGACAGAGGAAGAGAAAGAGAGTGAAAAAACACATTGACACAAGCCTGGGAGAGTGAGGGAAGGAGGCCAATGAGATACACAGGAAAAGAGTGAGCCTCTGGAATGGAGTGTTTTCACTGATTGGACTAGAAATACAAGACCTTTCAACACCAAGATTTAAGTGTCTAGGACAGCTGCCCATAGCAAACCTCCTTTTAACACACACACATAGAAAAACAGAAGGATGTGACAGCCATTGTCAACGTCTTCCCTGTCTTTTCACGGGGAGGTCTGACCCCCCATTCGACTTCTTTCTCCTCACTATCTCTGTCATTCAATTCCTCTTATCTCCATCTCTCCCTCTAGTCTTCTAGTCTACCATCTCTCCTCCATGTAGCTGGCAGTGGCAGCATGTGGGCTGTGTTCAAAGCAAAGGCCTAAGGGGCCAAGTACTGGAGCCTCAGTGAATGACATTGGCCTCTTTTTGGAAAGCTAGCCTGTAGCTTCCACTTCTCAAGGGCTGCTTGGCTTAAGGGGAAAACAGACCTCGTTCGTGTAGGCGAGTTGAGCCATGTATGTATCCCAGTCACACATTTTCATACTAATCTTTCCCATTGGCAAAAAAAGATGGGGGTGGCAAGGGGTGATTACCAAAACAATAGGGGCTATCCGTTTTGTAATGAGCCTTCACACCCTCTTTAAAGACAAAGAGAAGAGTGTGGCTTTCTGACCAATCACACACTGTCTTCCACGCGACACCGTCCTCTAGAAATAAAATATGTCGCAACATGGCTAAACCCCCACGTGCAACCCCCCAAAACACACAAAAGCAACACTGCCTAGCATCACTTTGCACCACTTTGCACCAGGGGGTTTGAATCACCTATTAGAATGGGTCCAGTCCATATTAACTGGTCCTGGCTTTTGAATCCCAAATCACCTAAATGTAGTAGCTACTCTACCAGAGCAGGGATATAACATGTACTGTATTTAGAAAGTACTGTAGTGTTGGGTTGAGCTGTGACTATCTAGAAACTTTGCAGATTTTTATGTATTTTATAATTAAACAAGTGAAAATATATAATAGTACTATGTTAACTCTCTTTTTCCAACACCAATGTGACTGCACATTCTAACGTTGTAATAATCATGTAGGCAACCTTCTCATGAATTTCTTCATTTTAGGAAAGGAAAAGAATAAAGTAATTTGTGATAATTAGATAAATACCAGAAAATCTATTGAATAGTAATGTCTAAAAAATGTCCTTACGGCTTTACAAGCTCAGTGACAGAAAGGGTAATTATAGAAAGTTTGGAATCCAGTCTTTCAGTGCAATATTTCCAGTATTTAATTTCCACGATATTGCTAATCTTAAATTAGTTTAGGATCTTTTTGTTTTCTTTAAAGATTACTCTGTAAAAATATAAAGATCAAAGCACTGAAATGAAACCATGAAACCATGAAAATCTGTGTATATACTACTTTGATTGCATATACAGTAAGCCCAATCTTAAAATAAACAGAAGGGACTTTTAAAGACAATAGTCTCTGAAATACCAAAAGTTTTTCTTCAACCTGAATGTTGGTGCATTTTAATAAGTGTTGTAATCAATTTTTGGTATTTTACTGTGTAAAGGCAGCATCCAATCGCAGAAACACAGACTCCATTTGTTTGCATCTGATACTGAACAATGAATAAATAGTTTTAGAAATGCAAATTGGTAATAAATTAATAACTTATTAACATTAAGGGTCTGTGGATAATATTCATTTTGTTACTGATTTATTTAGACAGATTACAAACAGGAAGTGACGGAGAAACAGTGAAAGGGGCCAGGTTTCACCCCAAGGCATTTCAAACTATGTACGGAGCCCGGGTACAAGGCAGCGCAAATTTTGTCCGTGCTGACCCCGAGGTTAAGAGAGAAGGAACGTCAGACTAGTGTACCTTGAGACGTCAATCTCCAGTAAATACTTGTGTACAGATTGGGCGCCTGCAAGTTAAATCACAGAAGAATACTTAGTGAATGTGTAATCTTCTCATGCATTCACTGACGGAAGCCTGCCAGGTTATTCAAGCAGTGTGATAAGAATCAGAAGATTTGCAGTGGAATTGTACATGCTCATCTACAAAACCAGTGTTCAGAATAATTATGTAAATACTTGTGTTTGACACAGTAAACTGTATACCGAATACAAATAAATACAAATTAATGTCCAATATGTAAGTTTCATTATTAGGGTAATTTAAGAAAAATGTTAGATATTGACCTCTGTGGATGTCTGGTTCAAATTCCCTATTCTTTTAGAATGTCCTTGACCATCTGCTTTTCGAAGACTGTAAATTGTTATTCATTTTCCAATTTTTACATTTACACGTAAATGTGTAAATATGGTTGTATGCATGTTATATCAATAATGTATTGATCTTGATGAACATATATGAAAATTGTCAGGCCTTGAAAATCATCAATGATGATACATTTTCTACAATATATTTTTGTAATGGTTAAGGCAATAACTGTAGCTTGCAATTATTACTAGACCGCCTCCACACACTGCTGGTTGATCAAGCACTGTTCTCATGATTGCCTGCCAAAATTGCAAACTGGCAACTGATCAGATACTTACTGTAAAACATAAAATTACCTAGAACAAGTGATTTAGTTCTGCACTAGACATGATTTGAAACACTGTAATAGTGTTTAGAAGCATTAAAGAGGCAAAGCAGCATCAAAAGATATCTAATACTGCACTAATCAACTAAAAACACTAAAATAGCATTAGGAACTTTTTACCGTATTTGCTTCCAGTTCCTTGCATGTCATGCAAAGTGTATTAGGTGGTTCTACATTACCATATTATATAATGCTAATATATAATGCTTCCAACTGCCTTAGAATGATGTCTTTCAATTAATTTTGAGTAAAGATTCTATCTTCTGTAAGTTGGTGGCAGCTCAGTTTGCAGGTTTCAATGTACTTAATTTTAACAGTCAATATGCATGTTTAAATGTTGGAAGATAACACTTTATTTGTACAGAACTTGTTCAGTTGATGTGCAAAATCAATTCGGCACAACGGTTAGGATATAAGAATTCAACACAAATATTGCAAAAGCATTAAGACACACAGTTCAATATCACTAGATTTTCAGTTAGAAACCAATTCTCATTTTCATGACTTGACCAGAGCTATTCAATTGCAAGAAGAAAAAAACAAACAGAGAACCAAACAATAAAGCCACTTTGGTGGGTGAGCATTTTAGCGCAGATAAACTCTTCAATGTATCTCACAACCAATGTGTCAAATCTGTTTGTGCATCATTGTGTGTAATACTGATTAGCCACATAATGCTTGGCGTTATTCCCTCGTAACAGCGATCATGGTGGCACTACACACAGTGCCTACTGTAAATAGCCTGGCTAATCTCTTCATAACACACACTGCAGGTGGTCAGGATGTGCTAATTTTGGTTTTAGCACTACAGAACAGGATGTCCTATATTTCTAGTATGTTCCTCAGAACAACAACGCATGTAGAGTAAAACTACTTAATGGATTCAGAGGAAGCTATTCCATTAGCAGCCCGGCCAGTTAAACACAAACCACAGCTTACACAGCAGTTGCCTCCTGCAGAGAGAGTGTGTTTGTGTGGGTATGTGTGTGTGTGTGTGTGTGGGGGGGGTGTTGGCATAGCAGGGTGTTTATGTCCTTGAATGGCGAGATGCTGCCCAGGTAATTGGATGTGTGAACGGACATCTAAAGTTTTGCTTTAGACCAGGGTGCACCGGTATGTCGCCTAGCAGCTCTCAGACTTTCCATTTTGACATTTCCAATGTAGTCATTTAGCAGACACTCTTATCCAGGGCCATACACAGTAGTGACAACATATATTTGTATTCTCTTCCATACTCGTCCCCTGTGGGAAATGAACACACCACCCTGGAGCAGTGCCATGCTCTACCAACTGAGCCACAGATTGGACTTTCTCCTGGAACAGCCTCTAACTATGGAACCTAAGGATTATTCCCTCCACAAGTGTGTCCCAACTCTGTTCTGAAGGACTATAACCTCATCCATAGGCCGTTGCACAAAGCACACCTGAGCCTGGAACACCTACCATTCATAATTGGTCTTTAGGGAGGAACTGTATCGATGTATTTGTCTTGAAAACATTTGTCATCTTTTTATTTCATCGAATCGAAAAACAACAAAGTCTGACATAAAATGGAGATTCATTTCCAATGTTTGAACATGTACAGTAAACAAATACCTTAATTACACCCATTTTACATTGAGCCAGCTAATAACTCCTTTGTCATGATGAACACATTTTAATGAAGCAAACATGTGTCTTGTCACACTGAGTCAGCAGAGCTGCAATGTCCAGTATGCTCACATCTCATGACAACAAAGTGATAGGTGCTTGGGTGCACAAGATACATGGGTTAACATGATTTAGGAGCTGATTGGTAGAGAGACTAAGCCAATTAAACCAATGATTGTGATGTCTGCCGGAGTTTGGAGTAGGGGTCTAAGCTCCATAACCCAAACACGCCCATGGTGTTGGGTTCAGTGTTCCTGTCTGTCTGCCCCTACATGTCTGTCTCCCTACTCTCTGCTTTCTACTGTCCTGTCATCTCAAAATAATAAAAATGCCCAAAACATATATAAAAAGCAATCACCACAATGCCTATCACCACATTCGTTTCCACAGCTTACTAATGGGCAAATTAACATTGGTTGAGGTGTTTCACCCATAGAAATAGAATGACTAGAATTGCCATTCCAATGCAAAACAGTTTAATAAGGCTTATATAGATTTATTTTCTATGGTTTCTCCAGACCTTTTGTGAATTTGAGCAGATGTGGGGACAAGATTAGTAGGGGATGTTAGCTATTGTAAAGCAGCAGTTTTCCCACTCCAGTCCTCAAGTACCCCTACATATTTAGTTGTTGCCCTGGACAAACGTCAGATTTGTATTCATTGAGGTCTTGATGATTGGCTGACAAGTGGAATCAGGTGTGCTTAGACTGGGCTGAAAACCTAAAAAAACAAGGGTTACTCGAGGACTGGAGTTGATAAACCGCTTGACAGTGGCTACATCAGGGCCCTTCTGTTGCCGTCTCCACTCACTCACACACTGGAGTGCCAAAGACCCAAATGGTCCCATATTCCCTATATGGTGCACTCATTTTGCATCAGGGTAGTGCAGTAGACTGTACTTCTGATGCCAATTGGGACAGCCAGAGAGAGATAGTGGCTGCTATTAAGGCTGCAGATGGGAAAGAATGAGAAATAGACTGATAAACAGACAGCAATGGGGATAATGACTTAGCGAAAGGACAAGCATTGTTGGTATTGCATGTGTGTTGGTAGTGACCAGTACCCTGTCAAAAAATAATGTGATTTGGATGTGGAGTAAGCATTTTTGTAAATGCACACTTAATTCGCTTTTCCATAATGTAAAGTATGCATAATGTATGTACGTCTGACAGTAAGGAATGTCCTCACATGCATGTATTCAGGGCAGTTGCCCCTCATTAACCTCACTGAATTATTCCAGGGCAAAGTGAAACTTTGCCATTCAAACCCGGCAGGGCAGAGAAGACTACCCACGTCGTTCGGTTCGCTTACAGAGGACCCTCTAGGCTGCCAGCCAGCCAGCAGGTTGCACACCTACACTGGTCCTCTATAGCACAATATACACAACATTGTGTTATATTTTTGCCTTGGGGTGAGATCAGGCTGGTGTGCCACCAACGTGTTCTCATTGCAATTCGTGGGTAACCGTACGTAATGGAATGTCCCCGCATTCCGTAGACATACTTACGTATATGGCCATTCAAATGTGAACTCCTGTATGTATTGAATGGCTGTTTTATGGAAACATTGCCAAGAGTAGACCATACCTTTACAATTTAGGGTACTTAGGGGAACATTAAGTTCAGGCATGAATGCTAGGTTATTCAGGTTGCGGTTAGGGTTGGGTTAAGGTAAATGGAGTTGCTTTACGTTTCGTAAACATACAAGCCTTTTCATATTGATGAATCTGATATGTGTAAGAATTTCCTGTTTTGTAAGATTTTTTTTATATCACCATGAGAGACAGACCTCTTTATGAACAGGCTGTTCTCATGGCGATACATAAAAACATTGCACAAAACAAAATATCTGTACACGTGTACATTCCTGGAGTCAGGAAAACGTAAAGCGTTGTACGGTTGCTAAACATACAAAATGTCAGTTTACCTTACCCTGTCCTTAACAGAAATTACCTATCATGTTATGCCTGAACTAAACATTCCCTAAGTACTTTAAATTGTTTTTCAATTGGTCTGTTCTTGAAAATGTTCCGTTAGAACGGCGATTTAATATAGTACTTGAATGGACATATCGTAAGTCTGTCTACAGAATGCGGCAACATTTCCATTACTTACGGTTACCCACATATCGCCATGAGAATGCGTTCCTATGAACAGTAGGCATTTCTCTTCTCCACAGAGGAAGCCCAGGTTAGCCAAAAAAGTGTTGCATTCGTCACCACGCCTTCTCCTTAACTAGGAAGCGGCGATATTAATAAAGGACAGAGGGTCACTAAGAGTTTCCTTTACTATGAGAATGAGGACATCTCATTTTGTGTTGTATGTGTGTGTGGGGGGATTGATTAGAAGAGAACATGATAAGTGCTTGCTGCTAGTTCCGTTGCGCTCTACTGGAGCAGCGATACACACACACACACACACACACACACACACACACACACACACACACACACACACACACACACACACACACACTGAGATCCTACTCCTGGGAGCGAGAGAGTCTCTTCCTCCTGCTGAGGCCTATGGGTAACTGACGCCTCTAATGAACATAAGCAATACTAGGGAGTGTGTGTGAAGACGGTGTGCGATTGTGTGATTGTGTGTGCACGCATGTGTGTGTGCTCCAGGCGCCCATCAGCCCGGTGGAGCGACCTCCTGCTGACTCACACACTTCAGAAGAGGACGGGGGAGGAGGGAAATGAGAAAGATCTGTCGTTCTCTCCTTTCCCCATTCGCTAGACTCCTTTATTCCTCACCAGATGTACCATGACCTGGTTCTGTGAGGGAGGTTGCGTAACACTCAGCAAGGGTTTCTAGGTTAGGCAAGGGTTGAGGAGATGGAAGAGAAGGAGGAGGTGGAGAAGGAAATGGAAGAGAAGGAGGAAGAAGTGGAGATGGAACAGGAGCATTCGGGGAGGCAGAGGAGATGGAAGAGGATGAGGACAGGGGTGTGTCGAGATAAGCTGCGTTGACAGCTTTTGGTTTCTCCCTCTCACATCCTACATACACACATTTTGCGAGGACAAGGAGTTGTGAGGACAATGAGTGGGAGAAGGCCTACAGTGAGATGGCAGGGAGAAGGTCACCGACCATGAGAAGCAGACTCCTTTTACGGTTACGAGACAAGAGGTTACAGGACTGATTACTGTAGAGCACTACTTAAATGAAGTGAAACAGGCCAACATGCAAACATACTGTCACACGTGCCCTCATATGCATGCACACACACGCATGCGTGCACACACACACATAAATGAACATGCTCTTGCTCCATTTGTTTCCCTATTAACAGGCTTGCCGTGCATGTTATAGGGCCATTTCACAGTGAGCGAATGGGCGACAGCCATGATGATGAGGTTATTAAACCGCCTGCCCACGCCCAGAGAGCACGGCTTCCTGGGGCTGCAGGGCTCACTGTCAGCATAGATAGCCATGATTTTGCAGGCAAGGCTTTTTTGTTGTTGTACATTCTGTCTTTGCCTGAGAACTGTTTTACCACACAATTTTCTCTGTGCTTGAGATAATTGTTTTACAGCACAATTTTCTGTCTGTGACTGAAGTAACACTTCTACGTAAAAAAATAGTGCGTCTTTGACTAAGATAGCGTGTTGTACAGGAAAATTAAACTTCCTATTCTCTGTTACTGTCCACAGGAACTGTTGTCTGTGATTGAGTGCTCTGTTGAAACAGAAGGAGTAGTCTTTCTGTGATGGAGATAACAATTGTACAGGAACCCAATTCTGACTGTCATAATATTGTTGTACAGGAAACAATAGCCTGTCTGTGATTGCGAACTGTACAGAAAACAGATGGTTGTCTGTTTGTGACAGCGATAATTATAGGTAACCCTATTTTTCACCCTTCCCAATTTGAAATGTCCAATTTCAATTTGACCTCGTCACTTTGGCAACCCTACAGGAAATGTGGGATGGTCGAAGACCAGTCATGCTTCCTCCAAGTGCACGTCGCGAAGCCAGTCCAATTATAAATACTCTGCTTGTTCAAAACAGAAGCCTTTAGTTTCTATATGTGTGGAAGGCTATATGTTGATGAATTCACAGGTAACAGGAGCTCAGTCGTTCTCTGATTAACATTACTCTATTGTATTGTCTGTGACTGATAACTGTTGTACAAGAGAAAAAATGTCTGTCTTTAACCTTGTCTCATCAGCAACTCCAGGGCACCTGCTGGATGGTTAAAGATGCAGGGCCCTATCTTGCACCCGGCGCAACACAGTGCAAAGCCCGAACGCAAGTGTCTTTGCTAGTTTAAGACCAACGCAGTTGTCATTTTTCCATCCAGCACCCGCATTGTTGAAATAGCAAAAGCACCTGTGCTGATCTTTGCACCCATGGGCGTGCTGGTCTTACAGGGAGGTGTGTTCAGGATAATTCTTGGCGTAGTGGTATCATGATGCATCGGAAAGTGATCGCGGCATTGACCAACAAAAACCTGGTCTAAAGTCAATAGTGCAGCATGTCATTGTTATTTTAACAGCAAATTAGTCAAATGCACTTAAGTGTATGCACAGCGTGTGCATACTATGCTGTTTACACACACAAGGAAGCGCAGCAGCACACAATCATGCAAAAGATAACAAATAAAAAGATTACGGTGCAAATCCGCCATCATAATAGCAATGTGCAAAGGTACAAACGCGCCTGGCTCTTAAAGGGAATGGGAGATGACACTGATTGGTTTATTGCATCTTACGCCCAAAACACACCTATGAATGAATGAAGACACTTTTTTCAACCCTTTTGAACCATGCGCATGGACCCTTTTTTCCGCTGTCAAACTAGCAAAAGGGGATTTGGACATGCCCAAAGCGCACTTGCGCAATGTGCTTCACGCCGTGCGCTTAGATTGTTTAAATAGGGCCCCAAGCCTGTCCAAATCATATCATTCTTCTACTTCAACACAGAAGGCTTTAGTTGATACATGCGTGAGTGGCTACACATTCATCCACTATACAATCCCATTTGAATTCACAGGTGCCCGACCAACACAAGGAGTCACTAGAAAGAAATGTGACAAGGTACCCCCATTTGACCATCCACCCCGACAGCTCTGTTTTTGCACCACACCACCCCATGCAGCACTCCTGAGCATTGTTGTAATGCAGTGTCCAGGATCCCTGGCCACCGTGACGCATTTGTGCTGTGAGGCCGCAACTTAAGCCACTGCACCAAGCGAAGGCCTTCCCAGTTACTGTTCTGCAAGCAGGACATTGTTTATCCACCACCCTACTGTGTCCACACCACCACTGTGCCAGCAATAACTTTTGTACAGGAAACAATACTCTGAGAATGAAGTCCTCTTGTACAGGAAACAATAGTGTCTGGCTGTCTGCCTGGCTGGTAGCTCATTGGCTAGTCCTTCGCCACAGCCGAGGGATGCGGTTGATCCGTCAGGTCAGGATATAAGCAGGTGGCTTGTCAAACACAATCTATCAGTGAACAGAGCAGAGTACCATCTGTACCAATGTCTGCCTCAGTAGCACTGGCCCACTCCTAAGTACCCTAGTCCTCCGTCTCAGTGATTTTTCAACAGCTTCCTCTTGTCCTTGTCTTGCTTGTAAAGGCTGGTTGCTATTCTGGCCCTTTGTCAGTCTATATTTGGGCTGGACTTTGTTCCAGCATGGCTTGACAACAACCGCTCCACCCCAATCCGACACTGGACTGGGTAACATGTCATGCCAGTGCTAACATTAATACGACAGGCTCGATGTAGCACATGTAGCCTGGTGTTGCACTGTCCGTGCGGTAACAGAACAACAGCTTCGTTAGCCTGCTCAGTGTAGCTCACTGTAAGCCAAATGTAGCCTGATATTGCCCAGCCAGTGCGACGCTATGGAGTTTGGAGAGTCCAGGGCTCTAGCACTACCAGGCAGGAGCGAGAGGCTGTCTGTAGGCCACAGCCCATTAGTCAATTCCCTCTCACACATCGGTGCAGAATAAGGCAGTGTGAGCCAGAATGGTCTTTTTATTCAGGCCTGGATGTGAACTGTAGATTACTGTACATACAGGCTGGCATTTTGGAGCATAAATAGGCTGCAATACTATACACTACAGTAAACTGCTTTGTGGGATATTTGTAATTCTATGTACTCATATCCTATTCAATGTTCCTAATCCAGATTGACTAGAATACAATGGGGGAACATCCCTTATTCTGTATTCATAAAATAGGATTCTGTTTCTCTGATTTTGTGGAGTGTGTTATGTTTATTAGGGGCTCATCCCCTCACATCGGAAAAACTCCGGAAATATCCATGGCTTTCTGAATGACAACCCATAATCTGTACAATGGCCAGAGGACTTAACTCCAATTAGGAAGTTCATAAAGTGGAGCAATAATGTGGCACTTTTTCATTTTATATGCTGGAAAGTTACTGGGACAAAAAAGGACATTCATGCAGTCAACCATTTACGATTGACATTCTACCATTTTACAATCTGAATAACTATTGTGTTTCGCGGTAGAAAGGATTCTGGGAGTGTCTACATTTGATTGTCTACATTTTCACGGCTCAACTTTGATTCCCACAAGGTAGATTGATAACTGCAGTGCAGTATTATCAGTTCCAATTTTCCTTTTAGATTTATATGTTGGACATACAAAATCACTGTCTTAGACTGTTACATGCTGTGAGCACTGAACACAGGGCCTTAATATACAGACATCTGTGCTGTGTACACTCTGAGACAAAAGGGATTCAAGAGTTATTTGGCTGTCCCTGTGGATGAACCTTTTAAATAACCCTTTTTTTCTCCCAGGTAGATCCCTTTTAGATTTCGGTAAATTCCCTGTGGTTCCTACTTGGAACTCAAAAAGAAGAAAAAAATTGTTGAGATATGGGGACAGCTGGGGTACTCTTCAGTGAGCCTTAACTTCTAAGTGTACAACATTGTTCATAACACTCTCTCCATGCTGTCCTATGCACCAGTTCAGACTCCTCATTTGTCTGCATCACTACAGGGTTTCTACTGTTGAAAGAGAATGCAATATGTCTTGGAGATGAAGGGGTGAAGAGAGGCTCACTAAGGAGCACCCTGCCTAGGCTTTAACGTTTGTTCACAGGCCTCAGTCTCTGGGAGAAAAGAAAGGGAATGAGCGAAACAGTGGAAAAATAGGTAATTTGATTCAACCTCAAGAAGGTGCTTAATTCCTTGATATCAAACTTCAACAGGCAGTTGGTTAACTCAAGAATAATAAAATGCAATATCCATCTACTAAAGAGGTATCTGGAGCTCACTGCACAAAAAGCCATTTCAACATTTCAATAAAAGTCTTATTTATTCTAATCTCCATGTTTATCTGGCTGGGTTGTGTCCTGAACCAATGGGTTTATTTCCTCATTTCTGCTTTCAACTTGCTGTCCAATTTCCTGGTTCAACATCCACAATGTCGAGTTCAAATTATATAAACCACCAAGGTGTGAGACAGGTTAGAGAGGGAGACAGAAAGAATGATGTTTGCACATCAGACAGAAAGAATAGATACTGTCTTGAAGAAAAGGACCAGCGCAGATAAGATTAAATGATCTCCTTTGAAGGTGCGTCAGCCGGCTGTGGCGGTGGTAGCCACGGCGATGTCTGCATCAGGGAGGCCATTATTAATATGCAGTGACACAGGCATACATATGAAATGATCCTGGACGTTTCGTCATGGATCATAAAATTCCACAAGGTGCCTTTTGCTCATTGCATACTGAGAGCCGCCACCACCGCAGCTCACTTATAAATCACTACGGAAGGTGTGCACTAGAGAGAGAGTGAGGGACAAGAGAGAGGGAGAGAAAGAGATTGAGGGTCTATTGTAGAGAAAAGGACAGAGGTGGGCCAGAGTGGGGAGAGAGAGAGAGAGAGAGAGAGAGAGAGAGAGAGAGAGAGAGAGAGAGAGAGAGAGAGAGAGAGAGAGAGAGAAGGAAAAGGTTAGGGTGAAAGAAAATGACCATAGTGTTTTATTACAGTACATTGCCCAGACAGAATCATATTAGTTTTGAGCTGTTAGACTCAACAGCAGTCGTTGGTGGTGCTCTTTTTAAATTTGACAAGAAGGCCACCAGGCCAGTGGACAGTTCCTTTAGTCTGTTTGAATAGCTTGGCAATGGGTATTGCAGGGCTGTCAGTTTGAGGAAATATGACACGGAAGTCTCAAAACTAGTGCACATAGGTAATAAGGTGGCATAAAGGAATTGTTGGTTTAGGTTTACTTTCTACTGGTGTAGGTTACGAGGAAAACAAGAACCATGGAACTTCAAGCATTGTCATAAACATTCACTTTGTTGATACAATGTAAATACTTCTAGTAGGTCTGCTACTAGCCAAACTGTTTTATTTATTTTTATTTTGCAATGTAAAATTTCTCACATTTATGTATCCAGATAAAATAAACAAAGTGATAATTAACAACTAATACTCAATATGAAGTTTTGTTAATGAAATGTTCCAGCGTGACAGTCATGCCAGATCCCATGGCAATAGGTGGGTAACAGTGGCAGCTGCTGGTCTTTTAAAGAAAGAAAGCTCATTTTTGGCCTACAGCATAAAAATGGTCAATTTGTTTATACATAGATTCTGCCCTATGTTCATTTTCAAGAAAATGCACTGTGAGCCTGTCGTACCAACTAGGCATCTTTTCCAGTGACTTGACCAGTGTTCTCTCAATGGCCAGCAGAGCTAGGATGCTTAAACGACCTTGGCCAATTGTGTTACATGTGTAGGTCTTCGCCAAGCCAATACCAAGAAATAGGTGGCAGCAAATGGTCTTTCGACTACTGAGTTCAAATAGCTTTGGCAACTTTTTATAGTACAAAATCGCTTTCAATCAAAATGAGATGCAGTCTTGACAGAATATCCAATCATCACACAGAAGCCTGGAGTCCAGGCCAGCCCACTCCTCCATTCATCCCCAGAGATACTGAGCATCCATGGGCAGGACATAATCGCAGCATTTATCCAATGACCGTCTAGTTTCGAAGCACTGAAAAAACCAGTTCAAAGCAGCCCCATTGAGACCATGGACGCCAGGCTTCAACAGGGAAATGCACTGTAACTCTACGGGAATGTATGAAAAGAGAATCGAGTCAGTCAACCTGCTATATGTAGCTGATTCAGAACGAACTCGTCTTCGAGATTAAGGTGTACTAACAGATTTTTTGTCAATGAAATGTTAACACAATAGTACATATTTGACCAATCATTCAGAAAATGAGTCTTCATGTATTTCTGGGCCCACTGCAACTGTTTCTGCTCGTGAGCTTTGGTTAGGGGTGGCTGAAAAGTAGGTTTATGCACAACTGCAAGCCTCTAGAGCAGGGGTATTCAACTCTAACCCTACGGGGTCCGGAGCCTGCTGGTTTTCTGTTCTACCTCAACATTAATTGGACTCACCTGGTGTCCCAGGTCTAAATAAGTCTCAGATTAGAGGGTTGCAATGAAAAAGTGGAGTGGATATGGCTTCGAGGTCCAGAGTTGAATACCCCTGCTCTAGAGGATCCTACACCTTGAGGTTCGCGGGACTCCAGAGGCACCAGCAGCTTCAAATACCTGTTTGCTGCTTTGTAATTTTAGCAGCTGCTCTCTTAATCCAATGAATTTGTCAGGCAGTAACCTTCCTCATTATGCCTTTATGTGCACAAACCCATCTGTGCTTTGAATCAACCACAAATCTCTTCACAGTACAATGTTCACGCTTACATTTTTGTAAAATATCTAATGTTTTCATACCTTGTCCAAGGCATTGCAATATTTGACGCTTTTCCGCAGCAGGGATATCCTTTTTCTTTCCCATATTGCTTGAAACCTGTCGCCTGCTTAATAATGTGGAACTTCCTTCTTAAGTAGTTTTTCATTAATTGGGCTCACCTGGCAAACTAATTGTCACAGGTGTCTGAGATTGATTTCAGTGATTCCAAGAGACCGGAGACACAATACTATCCTTGAGTTTGATTGAAAAGCTACATATTTAATGTTTGTGACACTTAATTCCAATTTGCATTATAATTTGAAATGCGTTGTATATTGACTTACTATTCTACCAGAACATTTACAAGAATAGACCAATCGTTTACAATTTAAAGTACTTTGGGAACGTTTAGTTTAGGCATAACATGCTACGTTATTGAGGTTAAGTTTAGGGTAATGTGAGGTTAACGTTACCATTAGGTTAAGATAAAAATACTTTTTTACATTTCATAAATGTGTACGAATTTCTTGTTTTGTAAGATTTAAAATGTATCGCCATGAGAACAGACTGGACAGTCACTAAATACACCTTCTCAGCATGTTCAGTAATTCCCGACTCGGCCCCAGTACGTTTTCCAAAAACCTTTGGTTATGTCACTGCAACATTTTTGAAAATACAAATAGGAGAATAAAACGAGACAAATAAATATCAGGAAGTCAAACAAAATCATTCAGATGTATTTTCAAAAATGTTGCAGTGAATTAACCAAACGGCTTTGAATTTCTAATAGTAAACTAATATTCAATAAGGAAATGTGAGAGAACTGCTCAACTCCTAATAAAAAAAACATATAAAATATATTCGGGTGCTCGTTTCAATCATAAATCTGTAAATCAACCAAAAAAAATGGCATTCACGGCAGGGATAAATGTCCTTCAATTATTTTTAATCATTTAGTGCAGTAGTCAACAAACGAACGCGTTTCGGCCACCGCCGTCGTCAGCGTTGAAAAAGCGTTTACAAACTAATATTCAAGTGAGCATTGTGCAAAAGTCTTAAGCTTTTGTAACAAAGTCTGAAAACCCAAGATGCTTTCAAAAAGCAATCAATCATAAGGATTCTAAATGTAAAACAAATATTAAACAAAAATAACATTTTTTCTATAATAAAATTGACTGGTAGATTGTTCCAAGCATCTTGAAAAACTTGACACAGTCCTTATACTGTACATACTTTGGCTGTGTCACTTGCTTCTGTCTATTCAGGATATCCCAGACAGCTTCAATAAATTTGAGATCAGAGCTCTATGGAGGGCATACCATCTGTTGAAAAACACCTTGTTCTTCATTGCTGAAGATAGTCCTTTATCTACATTTGACATTTTAGTAATTTAGCAGACACTCTAATCCAGAGTGATTTACAGTACAGTGAGGGCATACATTTTAGAGAAACTAGGTGAAACAACCACACCTCAGTAGTAAGATCGTTCAATATTTGAAACAATAAATGTCTAAAAAACATGCTAAAAAGAGTCCTAAAAATAAACATACAACATAAAAGTCAATAGAGGTTGGGAAATCTTTTTTGCAACATCAGTGGAATTACTGGACATTCTGCTCAAAGGTAATATTGCTATCTACAGAGCTGGATTTCACAATATTTATCTGGTTGGTGTTTGAATTCCACTGAGCGCTGACGTGCATGATGCACAAATGTAGCTAGGCGACCAGATTCTTGGAGTGCAGCGGTCATACCCAGACTCCTTAGTTATTGTTGTTGGCGAATTTTACAAAGGTAACCTAAGCAACAAAGGTAAAATGAAGACTTCCGGTTCATAGCTCACTGCTCTAACCACTCACCTACCGGGTCTTATATAATGTAGTACAACCATTGACCACTTGGTGTTTTTAAGCCTTGTTTGCTACTGTATACCAAAAATCGGTACTAACTAACAAACTAACGGTTGTATGCTTTCACTGAAGACAGAAAGCACAACTGTAGTATCCATTTTCAGCTAGAAATTCAATTGTTATTAACTGTAGAGACATAACTTTCTTAATATGCCAGTTTCTGCTGTCAAGGAAGATGAATGTCGGCCATGATTTCGGTGCACGTGAGCAACATGTTTTTGTTGTTACTTCACAGGGTGTGAATAGCTCAGCTGTGTGGCCTTGGCTATTCGTACCGGGGGTGCAGATAGACACTCCGATAGTCTAATAAAATCCCGACCAGAGAGGAAAACACTTTGCTCGCTGTTCAACAACACTACAACCAACAACAAATATCATGCCCCTTGCTGCTCTGGGTCTCTCAGACCATGTCATGGTCCATCCGATACCCACATCCATGCAAAAATTTAAACTAGCATAGCCTGTTCTTGACATCTGCATTTGGCAAAAGAGGAAGCGTTAAGGCAGGGATGTCAAACCGGTTCCACGGAGGGCCGAGTGTATGCTGGTTTTTGGTCTTTCCTTTCAATTAGAGCCCAATTAAGAACTAGACTGCCAGGTGAGGGGAGATCTTAACCAATTAGTAACCTATTCAATCAGTCAGGTACAAGGTAAGAGCGAAAACCTGCATACACTCGGCCCTCTGTGGAACCGGTTTGACACCTGTGCGTTAAGGAGTGGGGACAGAGATGGCAATAGAACTGCCAAATACACCTTTAGAAAGGGAGTTAAGAAAGCCAAGGCCACATATGCAGATACAATAAAACAACAGTTCTCAGCTAATGATCCTGCTGCTATTTGGAGTGGCCTACAACAGATCACCAACTACAAGTCAAGCCCCCCACTCCTGACAACATTCCTTCTGCCTTTGTGACAGCCACCTACAGCAGTCCACTGGCCCGGTCCTCCAGGTCCCATCATTGAGAACACTTAGAGAGTGACGTGAACAGAATATTTAAATGACAAACCTGGCACAAGACAGTGTCACCCTTCACCCTGAAGAACTTTGCAAACCAGCTGTCTCCAGTGTTCACTGTTGTTTATTGGAACATTCCATGTTCCAGCATGCTTCAAATCCTTCACCATCATCCCAGTCCCCAAAAAGACAAATATCAATGGACTTAATGACTACAGACCAGTCGCCCTGACCGCAGTATTGAGGTGGGACAGCTCCCACCTCAAAACACTCACTGACATGCAACTTGACCCGCTGCAGTTTGCCTACAGAGCCAACAGGTATGTGGATGATGAGGTTAACATGGCTCTACACTTCATCCTCCAGCACCTAGACTCCCCTGGAACCTATGTCAGATTCCTGTTCGTGGACTTTAGCTTTGCATTCAACACCATCATTGCGGCCCTGCTCCAGGACAAGCTCTCCCAACTGTGAGTGCCTGATTCAACATCTAGGTGGATCACTGACTTCCTCTCCAACAGGAGGCAGCATGTGAAGCTGGGGAAACACTTCTCGGACCCCCTGACCATCAGGACCAGTTCCCCTCAATTCTTGAAAATGTTAACTATCATTAAAAGTATTAGTGTGATGCTACTTGTGTAAAGATACACAAATGAATAAAACAACAAACACAAGTAACTAACCCAACTGGCTACTAGAAAACCTGTGACTTACAATATTCTCTACTTGAACTTGGAGCCTGAAACATAGAACAGGAAACACATGGACAGGGGTAATGTCCAACAACATAGGAAGAAACAGAAAGGATTAAATAATGCACTAATGACTAACAAAAACTAGAGATGGGCCGATATCGATACCAGTACTTGGTGTCGGGCCGGGCCCGATACTGGGCATATGTGCACGTACTTGTGAAAAAGACCTGATAATCCAAGCCGATAATTCATCCACATTTAAAAGGGTTATGGTGTGCAACGCTTTACAGATAAAAGATCGCTTTTTTCATTTCTATTTTCATGTAGCCTAATATTTATAAAATTATAGGTGCATATATTAGAATCCTCAAGGAAATGCGCACATTTAAGTACAGGAACCAAACGAAGGCTGCAAGTTATCAGTCTAGACACTGCATACTGTAGCGTTGCATTAATTAATAATAAACGTTCGGGAAGGAAAGACAAATGTTGTAGTTTGCCCTGCAATGTAAATTATGTTCTTCTGGATTTGTAGGAACATTTACTTTTCTATATTTGAATTGGCTTATCAACATCTAAGAAATAGCAGATATTAGCTTGATAAATGTGACATTTGGCATAGTTATTAAAAGTACTTTTATCGGTACTCGTATCGGAAAGTACCCAAAGTTAAATACTCTGTACTATGTACTGTATCGGCCCATCCCTAACATAAACCAGCTGGGAACACTGAACCAAAACAAACTAACTCAGGAAGGACCATATAAGAACATACAAAGACAGTAGGAAAGAAACCGAAAAACTGGACTGGATAAGATACTAAAACACAATACAGGAAACATTGTTACAGTGCTTATGATAGCATCCAAGAATGAATTTTCAAAGATGGTTATAAATTACATTTACACTGTAATTTGCAAAAGTAAGGCATTACCTGTTATTTGATGGATGATGTCAGCATAGTCTAGGATAGATTCTAAGGATAAATACAGTAAAACTATTGTGTTTCTAATATTGGGTAACTTCTTTGTAAATGGTTTACTTTGTGAGTATTGGGACACATGCACAGATTACCATTACAAAACCTAAATGCTTTTTTTTGCTAATTGACCCATTTTCACAATGATGATCCTAATCAATATGCTTTCCAAAAGATCTTTCTAAATGTCTTTTCAAACAAGATATTTCACACAATCAACAATTTCAAGCATTGTTTAATCACTTACATTGTTTTTTAAATTACTTGATGGAGAATATATGACAAAAAGTTGTAGAACAAATCCAAGCGGTGCATTGTTACACGCAAATATCAAATGCAAAATGGGGCATGCCTAAAAACAAACAATGTGAAGCACAAATCACAATATCATTTATATTCCTAGTGAAATGACAAAATAACCACTGCCTAGTGGACTGTATTTTTTTACCGTTAACCAATTTACTGGTTAAAAAATATAACAATACATATGGATTTTTACAAACTAGCAGCAAATTGATTAAACATTATAAAATAAATTAAGCCTTGCCCAGGAAAATAACTAAAATATTTATTAATTTCAATGTTTCTGAAATTAACACCTTGTACATGTCCTTTTTCTCCTCGTGTCTCTGTATTTCCATGCATAAAACTGCTGTGTTTTTGTGTATCAGCCAGTGCCTGTACCCCCTGGTATTTGTTATTCATTAATTACTTAGGTGTTAAATCTATGCACATTGTTTGCGGTGGTGTGGTTTTTATTATAAATATACAGTTTTGTAATTTTATCCAGTGGTACCAGAAAAGCATCAGTTGTTTTTTCATCACTTTTAAGTGTAATTAAATGTTTTAATAAATAAATAAATATGTGTGAAGTATGTCAATTAACAGCAACATAAAATACACAGCTACATTTGTCGGTAGGCAAAACATGAAATGCCATGTTTATTATTACCATTTGGGAAAACATGTTACCAAATATAGATTTTTATTGATGTTGCACTATTGGACTTACATAATATACAGTAACCATATTTTCAGTAGCACACATTTAATTAAATAAAGGAATCAAACCACCTACCCTGGCTGACACAACGCTGTGAATACACAGTGAAGAGCGCTGCAATGGAGTAACTCAGACAGGTGGAAATCAGAATGGTGTTGCATTTTCCTGTGACTGCTCAACAACAAAAAATATCCAAGAAACAGACTACTAACTAAACAATTAACTATATGACTGCATGCGGTCAGCCGTAAAAGTTATCTTTGTTCTACTGTGGTTAGTACCACAATATACTTTACTTATAGTGTGGTACATGTAGTACAATGTGATGTACTTACCTTTACACGTGTCATTACTAAGACACCTTTATCTTTACACTGTGAGGCACTACTGAGAGATATTTCCATTTACATTATCAAGTCATTAGTAAAGATATTTTCCCTTGCAGTGTGAAGTTTTACTGAGAAATACTGAACTTCGCTATAGTGTTTTGTAGTCTGCTTGATACACCAACAGTGTAGTAGGAGCTATACTGTCCAGTCTTACAGTATAACAGGGCCTGTTCACTCACTGAATAATGGCCATGTGAATAAATCAGATTCTGAAGCAGATACATACTCATTTGTGAATAAAGAGCAGATTCAACTAGGTGAAGTTCTTGAGGTAAAACAATATTATCTACGCAGGAAAGGGGTGCCGAGCGACTGGATATTTTAAATATATGAACCGGTACATCATTCCTAACTGAGGGATCATCCATGATTTAATTTTGTATTTTTTATTTTAATGTGAGGATGATTTTGGTTTGTGTAAGCATAATGAGGAAGAGGTCTGTTCCAGTTGGTTTCATACTGATGTCGAGTTGGTTGTGGGCACCTCCTGGTAAAGGACGCTGGACTTGGCACACTGTCAAAACCTCTGATATAAGAAGTTAGCAATCGTTAAAACATGCCTACTATGTAATTCTAATATGTAAACCCAATTTTGACATATTGAGTTGTTTTGGGTGCTTGCTTAACATTAAGAAATTGCTCTATTCAGACATAAAATTGTGACTGCCAAAGGCTACATGCCATTTAAATGAGTAGGTGCATAGCTAGGCTAACGGTATTGGTTTGCGTTCTGCGACTGTAATAAGTGTGCCCTTTCGGGGCAATAATTGTATACCCAGGAAAGTGTCTAGCCTATAGCTTTGTATGATTGTGGTGGATCTTTGTGTGTATGTGTGCATGTGTTAGTGTGTTTTCGAGCATGTGCGCTTGTGTGTAGGAAGGGGATGTCATGGTATTAGGACTAATAAAATGCCAACAAATGTAAATACATTATTTACGCAAATATTTTTTACATCGGCGGTACACATTACATGATCCCAAAATTAGATAGTACTGTACATAATACTACACCCATTCAAACAGCAAACTATTTATTGAAATCTTATTTTTCCAAGGTAAGTAAAGGTTACGCTAGGTTGTTTGCTGACGTTTCTTGTTTTCTGGCTTTCATCAGTTTTCTACTCCACATGCACCGGTATTAGGCTGCTTCATTCAGTGGAAAGGCGTTGCCATGGTAGCACTGCATGTCTTTGTAAGTCACAGTATGGTTACACCCGAGCAACCAACAGTGAGACAGAATTTGTCAGTGTTGACATCATGTCATTGTTGGAGACACATACGGTATTGTGAATGAATGACAATCCTTTCACTTTTCTGTTACGACTGTCATGAGCTTGTATGAATAAAATTAGTACCTTTCATAGCTTATGTAGTGTTTTCAACTAAATTCACGTATTGTATATTTCAGTGTACAATACAAACATAGAACCAAAATAATATTTATAATGACACTTAATAATACTTATTTAACCAAAAGTAGGTTGGACTTTTCTGATTTACCTCTACTGGTTGTAATGAGATCTGTTCATTCTAGACAGTGATATGGCCTATGGCAATAGGGTTCTAATATATTACAGTTGGTTAAAGAGGGCATCATCTCTTATTTCCAAGGAGAAATGGACTGTGTCCAAACTCTCAGCACTCTGGGGCTTGGAAGATCAGCCGCATGCACACACAAATATTTTAGAGACTGTCGGATTGACTGCTGTACATTCAAACACGGTTTAACTGTGTGTGTATGTGTGAAATAGAGAAAATTAAGGCAAATTATTTTACATCTTTCTGGAGCACTGTCCATTATCCGTTATTATCCATCCATTTTGTCTAATCAGGGTCCCTGGTCATTAGTCATAGCTGGTCTTAACGTGGGCATAAGGAATGGAGGTGTCATTCTCCATGCAGGATCAATAACATATCTAACATACTATGTATTGTAAAGTCCAACAACCATCAATGTTATTTGCTCTACTACTGTGAGAAACTGTGACCATTCAACAACTACTGTAGCAGTAGGTTAGTGGTAGTGATATCTTGGTTTTGGGGTTGTTTAACGTGAATGTTATACAGTAGCTTCACTTAGTTGTTCTTTTCCATCTGAATATCATAAGCAGGTGATAACATTTCTAACTGTTCTCATGGCAATACGTAGGTGACCGTACATAATGGAAATTTCACTGCATTAAGTAGACAGACTTACAGATATAACCATTCAAATTTGAACATTCGTATGTATTGAATTGTCATCTAAACAGAAAATTTCAGAGAACAGACCAATCATTTACAATTGAAAGTAATTGGGGAACATTTAGATTATTGAGGTGAAGGCTAGGGTAAGGTGAGGTTGAGGTCGAGGTTAGGTTAAGGTAAACAGACTTTTTTTACGTTGAGGCATTACGTTTCCATGGCTCTGTTTTGTATGATTTTTTAAGTATTGCCATTTAAACAGCCTGAATATTTAGTGTTGCAAAAGTGTGTCACTGGATCCACTACAATGATTCAACACCTAAATTTTGTAGGACTGCAGAAATGTAAGTATAAATATATGTAAATATATAATAAGTTAATACATTTACTGTGCTTTACTTTACATATGGTTGTAACTGGTGACGTGGTCCTGTAATGTGAATATGATATACTGTCTGTTTTGGGTTGCTTAGCCCTAATGCTACATCTAGTCGTCTTGGAACACAGATTTGGGATATAACCTGTAGGATTAAAGATGTATAAACAAAGTGCTGGGCGGGATCATAAAGCATTGCAAAAAGGGACACCATCACCCTCCGGGTTAACAGACTGACTGGTCCATCTCCTGTTTCAGAGCCTCATTGCTAATCATGCCACGACCGCTGACTGAGTGTGTCTGCAAACACAGAGCTTCTCAATGGGCCGCCCTGTGCACCATACTGCCCGATCTCTGCTGTGGTCACTGCCTGTGTGCTGTCCCTCTGTCTTATCCCCGTGTAGACACACGCAAGCATGGAGAAATACCAACCAATCAG